>JASANE010002053.1:0-69226 GCA_030248225.1 Trileptium ribeirensis
TTTTGTAGTTATTACTTCGTTCAGTTACGTATTGCTCAACTATAACTTGAAATACATTTTGCTCTTACTAAATTGTGATGACTTTTTGTTTTATTAGATACCTCTAAGAAAAAAGGGATATATGAAACTCTCATTTGGAACTATAACTTGAAATACATTTTGCTCTTACTAAATTGTGATGACTTTTTGTTTTATTAGATAAGTCTAAGTTAAAAGGGATATATGAAACTCTCATTTGGAACTATAACTTGAAATATATTTTGCTCTTACTAAATTGTGATGACTTTTTGTTTTATTAGATAAGTCTAAGTTAAAAGGGATATATGAAACTCTCATTTGGAACTATAACTTGAAATACATTTTGCTCTTACTAAATTGTGATGACTTTTTGTTTTATTAGATAAGTCTAAGTTAAAAGGGATATATGAAACTCTCATTTGGAACTATAACTTGAAATATATTTTGCTCTTACTAAATTGTGATGACTTTTTGTTTTATTAGATAAGTCTAAGTTAAAAGGGATATATGAAACTCTCATTTGGAACTATAACTTGAAATACATTTTGCTCTTACTAAATTGTGATGACTTTTTGTCCCATAAACTTAGGTACGTGAATATAATATAATTAATATAATTATATGTGGGACACTTATCTTTGCAACACGCATATATAAATTTATTATAACAAGCGCTAATTTTGTTCAAACTTAGTAAGACTTAGTGACATATAGCATTACATGCACTGACGTCCCAAGCACATTTGTTCCGTTCAGTCTTTAACCCTTTCATGCCCAACTGTGCCAATCGGCATTAGCCGATAGAGCAACGCGTCGTGTAAACAAAGTATGTCACGTTGCGTATGTTTGTACGCGCGTTGTTGTTCGTTCATTTTGTGAGATTCCCCACTTAAGGATGGAGCAGCAGCTCCGAAATAGCACAGTAGTGTTTGCATATGCCATTCTGACGCATGTGATCGAGGTTCAATCCGCGGCGCGCATTGTAAAATACACACATTAGCTCGGGCGTTAAATGGTTAAAGAAATTTTTTTGCTATAAAATTTAAATCAACGTTTTAAAAATATTATTTTTCATAAATGCACACTAGGCGTATTAATTATATACCAAAAAAATATCAAAAGTCGCTCCCATGGGAAAATAATGTTTTAATATTCCAAATTTTTGCCAAAAGCAATATAAGTCCTACAGCAGGATCCTATTGAATAGGCAGTTTTCAGTAAACTCTCAGATTGAAAGGATTTGTCTTGAAAGAAAGTCATATTCGACACATGATTACTCCTGAATTGAGTTTTGTGGTTTCATCAGTGTGACGACTGGTGGTGGTTTTGGTGGTGTATTCCACATACTCCTATTCGGATCTGACAACGGTGCCGACCTTGATGTTCTATAGTTTATTTAACAGGGTTTCGGCATTCTGCTATGTGTCATATAGTGTTGGAAGATTTTGGAATAAGTGAGGTACTGTTTATTACAAATATAGCACATTTTCCAATTTTCGGACTCTAACTTTTTTAAAAAAAGTTAACTAATTTTAAAAAACTCTAACTAATTTGTCCAATTTTCTGACTCTTCCAATTTTCAGTTATCGGTTCTGGATCAACTTTGCATAAAATTTCGTTATGCATCCGTAACACGCATAAGATTTACCGATAGTGATGAATTTTCGCAATTTTTTATTTTACACATAATCGAATGCTTAGTGCACCTCCTTGCGTTTGTTCTGTTCCATCCCAATTTTTGCCCCATCAGCCGTTTTTGAGCTGTGAGCCAAGGTTTAAAAATACCCCGGAAAGTTAAATTTTCAATTTTTTGACAAAGATTCTTACTTGTTTATGGTGAACGATGAGCTAACACAGTGATATATAATCCGTTAAACAGATTGGCTTTATTGTCATGGACGTACGCTGGGTATATTATATACCCTGCAGTGAAATTACAGGAGTAAACTTGTCAAATTTTAGCATCGAAAATAGTCTAATTTTCTCACTGTTTTATTAGAGGTGTACGCAGAGGATATAACCAATATATTATACTAAGCGCCTCGGTCGGCGGATTCCCCACTACCGTGAAAATTGAACTTCCACCACATTTGTAGCAGGAAGCAAAAGGCTAAAGCAAAAGGCAATTATGGATGTTAACCCCTAGTTATGTAATAAATTTGTCAATTAATTGCAAATATTTAGAGAGAATGTCAAGGCTGCGCACATTATTTTTAGTATACCAAGGAACAATGTACCCAAAGTGTGCGAATATTTAGTGTATGTATGTGAATGGTCAATGGATTTGGTGTATATATGAATAATGTACGCAGCCTTGACGTGAGGACGCTCAGGATGCGTATATTATTCATTTTAGAGCACCAAGGAAATGTGTACCCAAAGAATACAAATATTTGGAAAGAATGTCAAGGCTGTGGACATTATTCATTTTAGAGCACCAAGGAAATGTGTACCCAAAGAATGCAAATATTTGAAAAGAATGTCAAGGCTGCGTACATTATTCATTTTAGAGCACCTTGGAATTATGTACCCAAAGAATGCAAACATTTGGAAAGAACGTCAAGACTGCGTATGTTATTCATTTTAGAGCACCAAGGAAATGTGTACCCAAAGAATGCAAATATTTGAAAAGAATGTCAAGGCTGCGAACATTATTCATTTTAGAGCACCAAGGAAATGTGTACCCAAAGAATGCAAATATTTGAAAAGAATGTCAAGGCTGCGTACATTATTCATTTTAGAGCACCAAGGAATTATGTACCCAAAGAATGCAAACATTTGGAAAGAACGTCAAGGCTGCGTACATTATTCATTTTAGAGCACCAAGGAATTATGTACCCAAAGAATGCAAACATTTGAAAAGAATGTCAAGGCTGCGTACATTATTCATTTTAGAGCACCAATCAATTATGTACCCAAAGAATGCAAACATTTGGAAAGAACGTCAAGGCTGCGTACATTATTCATTTTAGAGCACCAAGGAATTATGTACCCAAAGAATGCAAACATTTGGAAAGAACGTCAAGGCTGCGTACATTATTCATTTTAGAGCACCAAGGAAATGTGTACCCAAAGAATGCAAATATTTGGAAAGAACGTCAAGGCTGCGTACATTATTTATTTTTAGCGGACCAAAGAACTATATACCTAAAGAATACAAATATCTTATTGAACAGAAAAATGCGGAGTATGATTATTTAGCTATTACTTGCTGATTAGTGATCACAATGGCCGTTGTATGTTTTTGAGAATAAAACCCAATAGATACCCGCGGTGAGTTTTCATTCATCATACTATTAACTATGCGGAATATGTAATAATAATAAAAAGTATTAATATACTCGACACTGAAATTTTGATATAAACTCTAAAATAGAACCCAATTTAATTTAGGCAACGGGTAATCTGGTGCCAGGCTTATATATAATTATGTCTTATACAGCACTACGACAAACTTCATGCAATATACATATTATATAATTATTGTTATATGAATAGAAAGGTATACATTTATGATAACGCATATATGTATTCTTGCGCACTCATGTTTAAATTTACATTTCGTTTATATATTTAAAATTTTTGGACACAGTAAAAAACTTTTAGATAGTGTTCAAATGCAGGATAAACACTATAAGCAGCGACTAATTAGGACAAAATTCATTTATGGTGTGAATTTAATTCTACAGTATTATTTGCATATTACTAACGCCTTTAGTGCACTAAATGCCACAAAATATACGAATTTTATATTAATACAATTTTTGTATAGAAGTGAAACATACCATCTTGCAGCAAAAATACAGTCTCCTAATTGTATCTTTTACTACTTTTGGCTATGTTCAAGCTAAATGTACCGCAACGATATTTCCAACGAATTTCAATCATTTATTTTTATGAATTACATGGATTGGTTTTGTTAATAGCTAGGCGTCAGGGCTTGAAGATCAGCTTTTTTGCTTTGTTTTTTTTTCAAATAAGTAAGTTTCAAATAAGTTCTTACGGTAATTGAGAATTCGCCAACGAGCCGCTTAGTATTATCAAGAGTGCATTAGGGAAGAGTATGACACTTCCCTGCACTCACATATAAACCCGTGTTCTATGTCACGGGCGTTTTCGGCCTGACCCCCCCCAGTTTCTGGGGGGGGGGTCGAGATGCCATGACCCCCCCAGTTTCTGGGGGGGGGGGTCGGTCGGACCCCTCCCAGTTTCTGGGGGGGTCTGTCGAACCCCCACCCAGTTTTTGGGGGGGTCGGTCGGCCCCCCCCCCCCCCAGTTTTGGGGGGGGGGGTCGGTCGGACCCCCCCAGTTTTGGGGGGGGGGTATTATGTGAAGCGATATTTCTATAATTTAAGCCGTTTCTGTTATTTCATAATTACGACTTCGCGTATATATTTTCAGCTTTGTTTTAATATTTCTAGCTCTTTGTTTTAGCTTTGCTTTTTATAGTTCTTTAATATTGGAACAAGTGTCTGTGCCGCCACCATAAAATGAGAAGGCCGCTGTAAAAATTACAGGGTGCCCCCCGGCGATCTTGGCACCCGTTCTGACATGTGTCCTGATAAGTATAAAAAACTATAAAAAGCAAAGCTAAAAAAAGAGCTAGAAATATTAAAACAAAGCTGAAAATATATACGCGAAGTCGTAATTATGAAATAACAGAAACGGCTTAAATTATAGAAATATCGCTTCACATAATACCCCCCAAAACTGGGTGGGGGTTCGACCGACCCCCCCCCCCCCAGAAACTGGGAGGGGTCCGACCGACCCCCCCCAGAAACGGGGGGGGGGGGTCATGGCATCTCGACCCCCCCCAGAAACTGGGGGGGTCAGGCCGAAAACGCCCGTGACATAGAACACGGGTTTATATGTGAGTGCAGGGAAGTGTCATACTCTTCCCTAATGCACTCTTGGTATTATGTATAAACTTTTTGTTTGAAAATATTCTTCATCTTTCAGTTTTGATATTATAGCTCCAGGAAAACTGAATACACAAAAACAAGAGTGATGTTGACAAACTTTTTTCTTATTAAAGTTTTAATAGCACAAAGTTTACTTTGTCAGCGGCTCCGATTTCCACTTGTGCAACTGTTTCTTTGAAATTTTCAATAGTCTTGCTAGAAACTAACCATGTTTCTTTTACACTAACCACCTGTTATTTTCTAGGCATAATGACTGCTAGCGAAATTAGCCAGGTCTTGACAAACCTAATTTATTTATACTACTAGAGTGCTACTTATAAAGTTATACTTATGGTCTGATATATTTTCATATACCTGAATCTAATTCTCATTTCTATATGCCTTTTAATAAACTCGTGAACTGCATTAAACTTAAGTGAGTAATAAATAGCCTTCCGGAAACTGGTTATTTTGAGATATCGCTCAAAATTAGTGTTTTCCGCATAGATTAATTTATGCATTTCCTATTTATATTTTGTTTTTCAAATCATAATGAAACCGGTGGTTACATATTTATATGTATAAAGGTATTAGGTGAAAGCAGAAAAACAATTTGTAATTATAAAATAACGATATTTTTCTTAGAAATTACGGGTCATTTCCAGTTCTCCTCTGTTAATCACTAAGGAGCTTTTGCATTCTAAGTCTATGGTTAAGTCTAAGTCAAAGGTTAAGACTACAAGTAGAATAATTAGAATCGATTTGAGAAATTGGTGCAAATTTGTATCTTACAAAAGCATTGGACCAATTTGTTTAAAATAGCTAATTACGGATCTAATTGCATATCAATTTCAGGTCGCTTTCTCTAAACGATTTATGTAATTTTTTAGTATGCTTGCTTTTGTATGTTTCTGGTAGATTATCATTTATAATTATCCAGGTTGTTAGCAGAGTAAAATAATCAGTCACGAAAGGTTACCATTTATATTTTGAATTATCATTCCAGTTGCTCCAGACAGCACACCTGGTTAGGTAATACAGATTGAGCGAATTACGACTAAACGTAACTCTATGATAAAAATCAGACGAACGGTCGAAACAATTTAAATAACTGATTTAGGGAACGCAATGTAAAGCTACACCTAATATAAAGTAGTGTAGCGTAACGCAAGGTTGATTTTTAGGTAAGGTTTACCTCATATTAAGGTTAAATATCCACCCATTTCAAACTCACTTCAAAATCACCGAACGATTTTTTTACATTTGACAGTTAGCAGTATAGTTTTATTACATCCTTTGTACCATTTAAAATTAATTTTAGAGATTAAAATTAAAATAAATAAAAATTATGTAAATTAGTAAAGACGTTAATATCGTCTCAAACTAATCAAGTCCTATGCACGTAGAAACTCGCAACGCAAATAGTGTGAAATTGGTCAAAAATTACAAATATGAGAATCAGCTGATGCATAATATATAATGTTTGTGCCTTTCACATAATTACGCTTTCAACCCTGTCAGTTTTGATAACTAAATTCAAATTCAGCTGAGCATCTAAAATATAGCGAAAACTGTACCGCACCGCCAATTTATCTCACAAATCAATAACTCGACACCAAAGTTTCATAAAAACACTGTCAAATCTCAAATTCTGTTCTGTTATTTCTCGCCGGCGATCCTTTTTAGTATTTAATTTGAGGTATGTGTGGGGTCTTGGCTTTGAAAACATTCTTATCCTTGTTTTCCTATTATTAAAACCCTAATATTCATGCTTTTGTTCAGTTTTTAGTAAGTTCGAGCTTACTATTTGTTTTCATAGCTGCTACGTAAACAACATTAGTAGTATATATACATATACAGAGCACGTTTTGCGTAGAAAACAACAACGTACTTGTAATGACCGAAAATGACAATTTCAATGACATTTTCAATGTTTTTCGCCATCTTTAACAGGGAATAATTTCTCCCCGAAAAATCAGAGAGCAGCACTGGTTCGTTTTTTGAAAACAGCACCAATTTTTTTTATAAAAGCTAGAGCTTCCTCGGAATTTGAGCGGTATTTTGCTTCCAAATATTTTGTTAAAGTTGGTGGATTTTTCCTTATTAATTCATATAAATTTGACAAAATGGTGTAGTCATTTTCGATATAACAAAAATGTGAAAGTAAATCTAAATATTAAATGTTTAAATCAATCTATCCGGAGTAGAAAGAACTATTTCTTAGATGCATTCTTAAAAACGGGGGTTCCACAAAATCATCATTGGAAACTGCTGTTTGAAACACATTTCGCTATGACTGTATTGTGAGTACATTTTGCCTACAAACTTGTTAGCAGTAGATTTAACTACCTTTGTTGATACATATTTAATATATATTTAATATTATCAAGTTTTCAGTTAATAAAAATATCATGCACAGAGTGTTAATGTTTTTCATTGCCCAAGAATTACATTTATATATCGACTAAAATTTTGAGCAAATTTAAATTAGACAATTGTTTCAAAAGATGTCATCGACATCATCGCAACTATTGGGTAATAACTATAATGCAGCAGCTGTTGTCAGTAGCCAGACACAAAAAAATTTAAATAAGTCAAGATTTCCCTCTGGTCCTGTGATACCAATAACTTCGTCGTTGGTAAAAGTTTTGGGCCAAACGGTATCTACAAAGCATCGTCAAAAGCTGTTGAATAACCGAGCAATAGAATCGTCACAAAACGCTTATTATAACTACAGCAATAATAAGTACAGCAATAGTAATAACTGTAGCAATAATAATATTGAAAAACAGTCAACTTTTTTAAATTTTAATCGACGAAATTGCTCAAGATACTCTTCGAACAGTGGAAGCTGTAAAATCATTGAGCATCACAGGTCGCCGTATAGTAGCTTACGTGGACGTCAGCAACAAATCCGCAAAAGTATCAAAGCTGAAACGTATAGCGACCACGGTGCTACAAACACGTTGAATTCAGGGCAATATTCAATTCAACAAAGTGGTCGAATATCAAATACAGCAACAGCACCAACAACTAGTAGTCATGTTGCTGATGAACTTGGCGATAATGAGTATGAAAATTTTTTCCCAACACCGCCAGGACCTCCACCGGCTATTCCGAGTCAAAACATTTTTAATTTTTTAAGCGGAATTCAGTTAAGAAACAAAATATCACCTGATCGATCTGGCAGTTGTAGATTTAATAACTGTCAGATACAAAGTCAGAATCCGGTCACCCATAACGAGAGTACTAATTGTTGTCACATTAGCCATTATCCAATTTCAGACATATCGAGAGAAAAGCGGGACCAGGCTTGGTACACGCAACAAGATAGACTTGAAAAATTTAATATGTCACCTACGATTCCAAACCTTCCAACCGATGTATACCTTAATAAAGCTCATAAAAATGAAATACCTCAGGGGCAACTTGTTGCAATTACCAATGAAATATATGGTATCAATCCTGCATTACCCCGCCGAAGAGTGAGACATGACTCATGTGCGGCTACAGTTTTGCCGCTAAGGTCCGATTTGAAATATTGTGCTGTATCGAGACGAAATTCCGGTCTACGACATGACCGTCATAGGTCATCAAATAGAAAACGTGTTAAAAGCGGACCCAGCAATGATCAGAACAGCACAAACAATAACTATTTACCTAAACAGATCACTAATAAAGCGACAGCAAAAATTTCCAAGCACTTGGTCAATAATCCCATCGCTCGCTTACGCCTAGAAACAACATTTCCAGCTAGTATCGATTCACCAATCTACGATTCCTTAACTCGACTCGATTGTTCAACGGCACTGAAAAATTCGAACCTTCACTGCGACTCAGCAGCCCAAGGCACTAAACAAGGTACCGCGGTACACTCCAGTCTGTCAAATCACAAAGGCCAGAACACCCCAAATAGTCTAGTCAGTAGGCCGAGGCGTTCAAAAAAATCAACTCTTCGAATTACTAATCATAATCGTGAAACACCGTTGACTCAGAATCAAGACGTCGATGTCAAAGATGGGTTAGAAGAGGGACACGACTGTTGCACTACAACTATTCAGGTCGCACATTCGATCTCATTTCCTGTATTTGGGAAGTTGTCCGAAAGTGACGATACAGCGGCCCTCTTTATCGGTGATCAACAGCTCATGAGTCGTTCGTTTCCGGATGGCTCGCACCAAGCGTGTTACGTTCAATCGATGGACGGATCTTGTGATAACCTATTGCCAAATAGCGCTCAACTCTGTGGAACTAGTACTAAAGTGAGTTGTTGCAATAAAAAGTAATTCTCTTAAATAGCAGTAAATGTTCGCTTAAATTAAGTACCACATGGAATTTTTATTATATCAAGAAATATTACACTAAAGTTGGAACGCCCCTAGATGTTTGGTTAGAACAAGTGTCATCTGCGCCGAGAAAACTCGTTTGACCCAAGCGTTCTGTTAGTCCTTGGACAGGACGTATGGGCTGAAAATAAATGTACGTGTAATGAACATATTAAATTTAGCTGAAACAGATGCACTATATAATTTAGTGAAATAGTTCAAAGTTTTTTTTATTTCAGCAGATCTTTGTTTGAAAATTCAGCAAATATTTTCACAGATTCACAAAAATCCTTATTTTCTATAAACATACATCAACTTTACTGAAATATGAATTAACTTAACTTTCGGTACATTTATTTAGATATATCTTTCGAATTTATTTCTGCATAATGAGGACATGACTGTATAAATGCTATGAAATTATGTTAATGTCTTGCCTATTTTTAGTATTGTTGTGCGGCTGTATTTGATCTTGATTTATAAAGCTTCAAAATTTGAACAGAATCTGAACAGCTTTGTTTATAATTTTATGCGTTTTTAAAGCTGAACGTGTTTATACAATTCACTGCGTATTCAAAAAAGGAAGAAATTGAAGCAAGATTAAAAAAATTTAATTGCTTTGTGAAGTAGGTAGCGCACTTAGATATTGAACAGTTCGGTTTCCTACATTTTCCTATGCTTTAAATTTTTGAATGAAACTTTAATGACTACCCAACCCATTTCAGAAAAGCTTATATTTTTATCTCCGTTAGCCCATAGTGGCTTCATGGTTTGTGGTGAGGTCAATAACTTCACAGTTTGTAAGGTTGTTCCTAAAACACGATTGCTCTACAACAGCGTTGGTACTCGAAGCATTCGAACAACAGATGCAATAGGAGTTTTTAAAAGTACAGTTGTACCTAAATTTTTGCCTAATATAGTTGCTCTGCACTGAATCTGTATTTAATCAACATGGTGCTCTAGTGTTACAGCTACGATATTTTGTAGAGTTTTGATACCTATATTACGGAAATCATACCAGCGATGCAACATCCAAATAGGCTTATCGTTAGTTTAGGCTTAACAAATTATATTACAGTGCACTGGAAAAAGAGGACCTGATACGCTAAAATATCAATTTCGAAACCATCAGAAAGTTGCACGCTAAGTTAAATGACGTAATTTTAGAAGACATTTGTGCGCTCTATACGACCATATTACAGATGTGTATCAACAGTTAGATAGGCTAAGTTTTAATTAGCCCTTTCGTGCACACGCATGCATTACTATTTATTTAGTATAACGCTGAGCAGTCTTAGCAGTTAATTGAAGCTAACTGTTTAAGCTGCTTGCTAGCCGCGAACATTAGGCACTAAGCTATTTAAGAGCTATAGTTCTGGTATTTACAGAACCTCTCATAGCCCGCGAATAACTGCACACCTACAAACGAATGCCACGCAGTCAGCTCGGATAACGTTTCGTCATGCAGTGTATGGTGTTTACTGCAACTGTGTACCGCTATGTGTTAAAGAGTGAATATAAATTTGACAAAAAAATGAAAATAATATCACGGCTTCACAAATGTATATAAGCGTTTTGCTGCAACAGCTGCAACGCTCTAATAATGACAGCAAGGGCTTGTAAAATGCTTTGTTGGATTTATACCGTGTGTAAATGCTTCATTTTTGAAATGACTAAATGTTTTAACAACAGCAATAGTTTACTACGCGTATCATACATATTACATTGACGCAATATACAATTACAGCAGGCAAGCTCTATCGGGATTAGTAAAGTATCATATTATTTGTTTAAGTACAAGGTTTAATAATGTTTGACCAGTCAACAACAACAACAACATGCCATAAGGTTTTTAGCAATTTTATAGCAGCTTTCATCAGTTCCGTAATATGGGCTTTCCTATTATTTTAATCATGGTTTCCTGGTTTTATTTATATCATTAGTCGGTTCTACAATTCATTGTTGTAAATGAACACAACGTTTAGTCAAACCTAAATTTTAGCTTAAGCTTCACGCCCTTATAAATATAAGCCACAGACTATCCAAAGTATAGATCGTTGGTCCTGGCTTTCCGAGCACAGTACACCACGATGTTTATTTTAACGCAGAGCCCTTAAACCTTTTCGTGCCCAATGATACACCTTTGCTTCATCGCGTAATGCGAAGCATTACGTTGACTGCCATTTTTGCGGGGTGCAATTGTTTGCGAGGTTTCTAAATGAATCGACGCAACTGCCCTTAGATAACTCTCTGATTTACGCGCACTGCACGCAATTAAACACAAGCCAGGATCAATTCTTGCAACCGGCTCGAGCTTATCAAACACTACGTTATCGGCAAATTATTTCAATAGCAAATTTAGTTCGGGTATGAAATTATTAAGCATACGTGGAATGGTTTAGCTGTGTAACACTGTAAAATATTGACTTATGGTCATAATGGATATGGTTAGATGATTTATATTTTATTATTGACATGTCGTGTTCGAACCGAAGCGGTTTGTGATAAATCTATTGCAAAATCTATCATTAATAAATAAATTAGTCGATTAAATCATCAGTAAATCAATAGATTAGATTAAACAATTAATCAAATCTATTATTTTGTAAATGGGAGTAAGAAAGATTAGATAAAATAATCCAGGCACGTACCCAAACTTCGATTTTAGAAAAAGCAATCAAATTTTTAGGTGGTGCCAAAATTATAATATTTATAAGATGTCGTATTACTGAAATTTACACAGCCTTTGCAAAAATAAAAAACTGGGAAAATATCTGTGTAAAGACAACTGATATGCCCAAGGAAACACATTTACTTTCTATATTTCTTGATTGAAAATGATAAACAATGGGCACTTTAAGAGTAGGAGATTGATACTTTTCGACTGTTTTAAGAGTAGGAGATTGATACTTTTCGACTGTTTTCTCGGCGTAGGAACGCAACCTTTAGGGACACCTCCTCCACACCTCACTTCCTGAAGTAACTAAGATCATTAATTGTTTTTCACTAATAAATGGGGGTAATCCATAGAGTAGCGTATAATAATTTTATACCTCAATATTTTGCTTACTGCAAAAATCTTCGAAACCCTTGCCATCTATTCAAATATTTGCGGCCGTGACATTATGTCGCCCTTCGTCAGTTACTTACAAAAGATTGGGCTGCGTAGGAACGCAATCTTTAGGAACGCCTCCTCCACCCCTCACTTCCTGAAGTAACTAAGATCATTAATTGTTTTTCACTAATAAATGGGGGTAATCCATAGAGTAGCGTATAATAATTTTATACCTCAATATTTTGCTTACTGCAAAAATCTTCGAAACCCTTGCCATCTATTCAAATATTTGCGGCCGTGACATTATGTCGCCCTTCGTCAGTTACTTACAAAAGATTGGGCTGCGTAGGAACGCAATCTTTAGGAACGCCTCCTCCACCCCTCACTTCCTGAAGTAACTAAGATTATTAATTGTTTTTCACTAATACATGGGGGTAATCCATAGAGTAGCGTTTAATAATTTTATACCTCAATATTTTGCTTACTGCAAAAATCTTCGAAACCCTTGCCATCTATTCAAATATTTGCGGCCGTGACATTGCGTCGCCCTTCGTCAATTACTTACAAAAGATTGGGCTGCGTAGGAACGCAATCTTTAGGAACGCCTCCTCCACCCCTCACTTCCTGAAGTAACTAAGATTATTAATTGTTTTTCACTAATACATGGGGGTAATCCATAGAGTAGCGTATAATAATTTTATACCTCAATATTTTGCTAACTGCAAAATCTTCGAAACCCTTGCCATCTATTCAAATATTGGCGGCGTGATATTGTGTCGCTCTTCGTCAGTTACTTACAAAAGATTGGGCTGCGTTTCGTTGCTATGCTGTTGCCGTATCAGTATTAAGTAAAAAGTGTCAATATCTTTTTACTTTCGGGCTTTCTTGTTCAATTTGTTTTGCTCAAAACAGAAACGTCTCATGTATCGTGTTACATATTTTGATTTTCCAAGCAATTATTTTTCAATATATCGCTAAACTAATGAAGTATAAGTTTCTCGTTAATGTTAAAGCGCCCATTTCAATTGCCCGATGTAGTGAGTGCGATGCGCATGACATATTTGATAAAGCATATTGCTTGAAATCCGAGTTATATTTGTTGTTTGTTCTAGGGTCCGGGTATTTCACTGTTTCGAGAAAAGTATGTTACAGTTATATAAAGATAGGTCATAAGAATTACGTACTTCTTGATCATCCACTGCTTCAATAGAATAAATTGCACTGTAGCCATAAATCAAGGTTTCAGCTAAATTTAATATGTTCACTACACGTAGATATATTTTCAGCCCATAGGTCCTGTCCAAGGACTAACGGAACGCTTGGGTCAAACGAGTTTTCTCGGCGCAGACGACACTTGTTCTAACAAAACATCTAAGGGTGTTGCAAGTGCCTAATAAACAGAATACACGTGTATGATCATACACGCTGTTAAACCTAATAAACAGAATACACGTGTATGATCATACACGCTGTTAAACCTAATAAACAGAATACACGTGTATGATCATGCACGCTGTTAAATCTAATAAACAGGATACACGTGTATGATCATGCACGCTGTTAAATCTAATAAACAGGATACACGTGTATGATCATGCACGCTGTTAAATCTAATAAACAGGATACACGTGTATGATCATGCACGCTGTTAAATCTAATAAACAGGATACACGTGTATGACCATGCACGCTGTTAAATCTAATAAACAGGATACACGTGTATGATCATGCACGCTGTTAAATCTAATAAACAGGATACACGTGTATGATCATGCACGCTGTTAAATCTAATAAACAGGATACACGTGTATGATCATGCACGCTGTTAAATCTAATAAACAGGATACACGTGTATGATCATGCACGCTGTTAAATCTAATAAACAGGATACACGTGTATGATCATGCGCGCTGTTAAATCAAATAAACAGGATACACGTGTATGATCATGCACGCTGTTAAACCTAATAAACAGAATAGACGTGTATGACCATGGACGCTGTTAAACCCAATAAACAGAATACACGTGTATGACCATGGACGCTGTTAAACCCAATAAACAGAATACACGTGTATGACCATGGACGCTGTTAAACCTAATAAACAGAATACACGTATATTATTATGCACGCTGTTAAACCTAATAAACAGAATACACGTGTATGACCAAGCACGCTGTTAAATCTAATAAACAGAATACACGTATATGATTATGCACGCTGTTAAACCTAATAAACAGAATACACGTGTATGATCATGCACGCTGTTAAATCTAATAAACAGAATACACGTGTATGATCATGCACGCTGTTAAACCTAATAAACAGAATACACGTGTTTGACCAATGATGCCACTGAACATTAACAAACCTTCTGGTTACGTTTCAAAAATAACCGTTTAACTGCTGCACAAACTATTTTACAGTCAGGTATAGCTATAACCTTACCCAAAGATACACTGACCGAGTCGTAAGCTCAAAGAGTTACTATAAACAATCGCATATTAACTAGCCAAGTAGGCGGAATGCGGAGTTTTCGAACTTTTCGTTTTGCAGTGGTTATATTTTCAGCTTGTACATTACTATCATAATCTGGAAAGATACTCGAACACTGGTCATTGCACGGTAAATTTACAACACAGATTTAACGCAATGCAACATATACGTATGATTTTCTAATCTCATATACCTATGAGTGTCAAAAAATTTTCCAACATAAATATTTATACGAACAGCCTGCATTAATTTCGTATACGTATAAATGCAGTTAACATATTGAATAACAAATGAGGAACGATTTATTGTTATGAATCCATCAAATCTTCCGAGGAGAAGATCAAGCCGAACATATCGTTCAGCTTTGGTCCGCAGTGTTATAAAAAAGGTACGCAAATTATATTCGTGACCAACTGTGTTGTACAACTTCAACTGATTTTGACAAAAGTTATGATTCTGAATCGAATGGAACATTTTTGATTTACTAAATATGTTGAAACTAGTGAAGCTCGCTTGCAAGCCAGAATTCGAGTGGTGAGAACAATCCCCCGAAATCTGTTATAGAAAGCACACAAATAAAGCCTACACACAGTACGCAGGTGCAGCATTATATAAACCGTGAATGATGAGTCATAGTTACGCCCGCCTCTTGTGATAGCCAACGTGTGCAGTAGACAAAACATCATACAACGAGTACAAAAACAATCAACTAACAATTTAATAATTCAATAAAACCTTAAATTGACCTTGAAAAGATCGTTAAAGAATTCAAACCGACACTTGAGAAAAATCTCATTTTTCATACCAGTATGAAGCAGAAGTGTGAAAAATATTTGCCACACTATATTTTTGACTATCGCAATCAGCTTGTTGGCCCAGAAAACCCCATATCCGATACTAAAACCAACAATAAGCACACATTTAGGTGCATTTCCTACGACTTTTCACCAAATATGAAATTTCGCGCCAACTATAAGCTTATAGATTCCAGATTGGAAAGTACTTGAAAAACTTGTTATATATCATTGGAAGGGCCTGGTTTCATGGAATAGGCTATTAATTTGCAGATACCTCGTGTACTTATTGATAAAAGTCGCAAAAACTGGAGGGGGTGCCCGAAAAATGGGCCAAAATGACATCATTTTGCCCCATAACTTTCCCACGGCAAAAAATTCAAAAATCGGGCTCCGTCGCTACACTTAAATCGGCCATTGCGGCTCGAATGAGCTATCTGCATCAAAATCCGCCCAACCGTTATCGAGATCCAGGTGTGACAGACACACACAGACAGGACCTCCTCAACCCCCCTCCAAAGCCAAAATTGAAACTTCTCGTTCCACTCGCTCGCTTCGCGCTCGCGAGTGGAATGAGCTCGCTTCGTTTGCTCATTCCATTAGACTTCAAATATGTAACATCGGTCGCTATCGGGTAGCGAATCGGATTGTGTCAAGTTTCACCACTTAGACTAGTGAAGCTCGCTCGCGAGCCAGAATTCGAGTGGTGAGAACAACCCCCGAAGCAGAAGTGTGAAAAATATTTGCCACACAATATTTTTGACGCTCGCAATGAGCTTGTTGGCCCAGAAAACCCCATGTCCGACATTAAAACCAACAATAAACACACATTCAGGTGCTTTTCCCACGACTTCTCACTAAAAATTTCGAAAACGTCATTTTTTTATGCCAAGTATGAACCAGAAGTGTAAAAAATATTTGCCCAACAGTATTTTTAACACTTGGAATGCGTTTATCTGCCCAGAAAACCCCACATAAGACACTAAAAGCAACAAAAACACACATTTAGATGCATTTCCCACGACTTTTCACCAAATATGAAATTTGGCGCCAACTATAAGCTTATAGACTCCAGATTGGCTAGTATTTGAAAAACTTGTTATACATCAGCGTAAAGCTACATGGAATAGGCCTATTAGTTTGCGGATACCTCGTTTACTTATTGCGAAAAGTCGCAAAAACAGGAGGGGGTGCCAGAAAAATGGGCCAAAATGACGTCATTTTGCCCCATCACTTTTTCTACGGGAAAAAAATTCAAGAATCGGGCTCCGTCACTACACCATTGCGGTTCGAATGAGCTATCTTGCATCAAAATTCGCCCAACCGTTATCGAGATCCAGGTGTGACAGACACACACAGACAGGACCTCCTCAACCCCGCTCCAAAGCCAAAATTGAAAATTCTCGCTCCATTCGCTCGCTTCGCTCGCGAGTGGAATGAGCTCGCTTAACAAAATGTTTTGCGTCTCTAAGCCTAAGCTAAGCCAATAAGCCTGAGAATAAGTATAAACCTAAGCCTAACCATATGTCTAAGCCTTAACTTAGCCTGGGCATAGAATTAAAGTTTTCTTTATTGTCGTATGCTACTTATGTTAAGTTTTTCCTGTTCAGTCATTGTGGAGGGTATGAGCTTACAAAATCTTCTCGCCATGGATTTAATATTACTCATGATTATTAGTGATGGCCAAATGTTCATCAAATTTATTATACTGTTCAAGCATCATTGAACACCACAGTTGGTACACTCAAAATACATTCTGTGAAATTTAAAAGAAATTTCTTTGAATTTTTTTGAAATTCAAAGTAATATTCCTTGAAATTTCAAAGAATTATCTTTGAAATTTCAAAGATATGTAATTCTTAAAAAATAATTCTTTGAATTTTAAAGAGTGTTTTTTGAATTTTAAAATAGTATCTGGTAGTGCAAAATTCAAAAAAAATTCTTTTATATTTCGCAGAAACCTCTTTTCAGTGTGGACAGTGATAGCGCCAGGTTTTCGTGCTTTCCACAACGCGAAATACATATAGGTCGTTGTAGCGACTATACTAAGTGAGTAGGGTTGTTAAGATCTGTATATGGTCTATTTTTGTGACATACTTTAACATTATATGGTGTTAGGTCGGGATTAGACAAGGTGGAATAGAAGGCCTAGGTCCACTCTAATCCATGGCTTTGAGTAGTAGAAACCTTATGTTAATGCGGCGTTCACGTTATAATGTCCCCAACGTGTGGAACCTAAGTACCCCACACAGTGTCAGACACGCTGTTGACAACAGGGTGTCTTAGACACCCCCATGTTTTTAATAAATTTTTTCAACGGTAGCTAGTTACGTGTATTACCACTTGCCGACAGTGTCAGGCACACTGTGTCTTCTGGCAGTTTTATTGACTCTGTTCGGAATTATTTGAGCAATGTTCATATGGGATAGATACAAATATCGAGAATTTAGGAAAAACTCCACAGGACAGTTGACTAATAAACCGCATTCGCTACAGACGGTGTCCGTTATAGTTAATTCGCGCCAAATTGGTAGCTAAATGTGTGTACGGCACTGTCTAGAAAAAATTTAGTAGCTAAGGGTTTTTCGTACACCCTCGGCATTTGATTTACAGTATGGGTGTCACCCTTACTGTCTATACGGTAGGGTCGCGACTACAGGGGGTCAAAAGTTCCAAACAGCGGGGACATTATAACGTGAACGCCGCATAAGTTACGGATAATGGCCATTGGAAATTCCCAAGCTTCTCCCAATTACCAGGCCTCTTTCGATCTTTCCAACTCTGCCCCTGCTAGCCACTTCATTATATCCATACACTTGTTTGTGCATGGTATATTTGAACTTCTACGTAGTGATTGGTCGCACGCTTTGCAAGTGTTCGAAGGAACACGTTACAAATAGAACCAGCAGGCTTTGATACATCACATCGCGGCTGTAAATGGTTTTTTTACACAAAGTAAATTCAATGAAAGTGTGATTGGTTTTCAACATGCCGGACCAACCCAAATAATTTTTCTAATTTTTGCTCAAAATATGATTATTTCCTTCATTTCTGTTTTAACCGATCAACATAACATCTTATAAAAGTGAAAAGCATGTTAAAACTACGTCAGTTTGAACTTTGAACAACAAGTTTGAACTTCCAAATCTTTTTTCCGAATTTTACTATTTATCAAACTGTAAATATTGCTTGAAATCTTGGTTGTCCATTAAGCGTTTTCCTTTTTATACGTGACCGTTTAACACTTCATCAATGCAAGCAAGGACCCGATATATCAAAGCTTAACTGTCATGGAAATGGAAAGCACAGAGCTAGACAGTCAACGGTGGAGCTCATTAATAACTTATAATTTTGGAGTCATAAACCAGAACAGTAGAGCATGGCGCTCAGTGACTGACCTAACATGATTTTTTAACGTCTACGAGGTTGACAGACCCAAGTCTAGAGAATTGGATGCCTGAGTTTACACGATTTTTATTTTCTTCCGGCTAACAAAAACAGGAACAACGCAATCAATTTCCTGATCTTTATGTGATTTTCTGTTGCGTTAACACACGTCCAGGGCCATGAATTTGGATGCTTTTAATGCTTTGTCATACAGCAAATATATTGCATTAATATTTGGAATCAGTAATGATCATAAGTACATCGGAATACAGCTCAGATTACTTGCACGCTGTAATTACTTTGGATATGTGTATTTTTGTGCGGCTTAAATGGCTTAACTACACTTTTATCAGCATGACAGTGTGATTGCGATTGTTTTGTTTGAATTAGATTTTATATTTATCGTATTTGTTTTTTTAGTCAGCAAAAGATTCAACGCTAACTCGCAGGCGAGATTCCGATGGCAGATTTCGATCACGTGGTGAACAAGAAGCCGAGTACCATGCAATGTCAGAAAAAGCAATGGTTTCTCATGATCTCGAGATCGACAACGGCGAAAATCTAAACGATCAAAATGTCTCATCGACAGGATCCAGTCCTAGTGAAAGTCTCAAAACATCAGAAAGGTTAGATACATACATGGGCCATGTCCTAAATCCAGAGGAATAGTGGGTGCGGCGGCGGGAGGTTCGTTGAGGTTTAAAGGAGTGTGTCCGAACTTCAGAAGGATAATCTCCCGTCCTGCTATGAGCAGGTATGGTTAGTTATTTAGGTGTTTCCTTGAATCCCACAGCCCGAAACTAGCCAATTTAAGATACAGCGGAAATTTTGGTACCGTGCGACTCAGTTAGACGAGCGGAGTCAGAAAATATCCATCTCGGTCAGTTTCATGATAATTTTTTTATTTTTGGTGGTTCCCTTGGTACCAAAAATTTTCTAGTAAAGTTTTTTCTGGATATAATTTTATAAATCAATCGAAACGCAATAACGAGCTGAGTCGAATGATGTTTATACTACCACGATCGATTCAAGGGTTAACGGCTTACGCAAAGGTATAGGCTTAGGCTTAGCTTTAGGCTTAAGATATAAACATAAATCAAAATTATACATTTATCGAGAATTTTTTTTCTAAAATTTTAGGTTGCAAGGTGAACCATTGGGAACTTAAGAAAAATAGAAAAATAATTTACCACAAGTCGTAGTGGAACTACATATTTTTGAGCGGAGCGAGGGGTTGTAATTATGAACGTACCAGTTTTACTTGGATATCCACTTTTTTATTGTTCAATGCAAAATCGAAAATTCGATCGATCATTAATTTCGAGCAAGCAAGCAGAACGTTACACCATCAATCACATCAATGATACCAATTATTTCAAATGTTTGGTCAGCAGGCCTAATAGGTTATAGGACTAACTAACATTTAGCTAACTAAGTAGCTAAATTAGTCAATAGTTGTAATCTCGCTACTATTTTTTTCGTGGTGCACTCTGCAAGTGCTTTCAGGATTACGTTTGTTTATGTTTCAAACCTGTCACTGCTGTCGAGCTTCCATACTGTTATAATGTTCTGTTGAAACATAAACTCTACCATACATTTAAAAATTGAACACAACTTTCTAATTCTTAATTCTAACTTAATCCAATTAGCATAATTTATTAATTGGCAAGATAATGATCTTATGAGTATAAAAGTATCATATTTGCATTTTTTGACCCCAAAAACCCTATATTGGTCAAAACAAAACGATCCTATTCCAAGTATTTAGCGAGATATAACCAAAAGTGCCTTAATTAGCTGATTACAGGCAACTAATTAGCTTATAGCTAATTCATTATGCAAAATTTTGAAACCCCATATATCAGGTGCACATTCCCAGATGTTAAGCTATAAAAAACTTTTTTTGAAATCGGTTCAGTGGTTCTGGAGATTCATCGCGACGAACGCACGAACGTACATCGACTTTTTTGGTCATACACAGAAAATAAAAACGCTTCGCTCGGCTTCGCCTCGCTCCACTCAATAAAACTGGACGAAATGAATATTTTCTGACTCGGTCATTCAGCTAAATCGAACGGTTCAAAATTTCCACTGTGTCTTCAAAATTGACCAATTTTGGTCTTGAGGATTTCAGGAAAGTCACAGATATTTATTCGAAATTTTTTTGTTTGTGGCTTAAGGTTCCTTGGTAAAAATTGAATATTTTCTAAGACACTATACCCAAACTTGCTTGTGAGCAGGATACATCGCGACTAAAGCTCTTATGAAACAGGCTGCGCCATTCCAAGGCATTACCAGGTCTTCCAAAGCAGAGAAGACTGGCGAAAGTGGAGGGAGTGCGGTCGTTATATAAATCAAGTCTTTGTCTTCCAAAGCGGAGAAGACTGGCGAAAGTGGAGGGAGTGCGGTCGTTATATAAATCAAGTCTTTGTCTTCCAAAGCGGAGAAGAATGGCGAAAGTGGAGGAAGTGCGGTCGTTATATAAATCAAGTCTTTGTCTTCCAAAGCGGAGAAGACTGTCGAAAGTGGAGGGAGTGCGGTCGTTATATATATATCAAGTCTTTGTCTTCCAAATCGGGGAAGAATGGCGAAAGTGGAGGAAGTGCGGTCGTTATATAAATCAAGTCTTTGTCTTCCAAGGCTGAGAAGACTGGCGAAAGTGGAGGGAGTGCGGTCGTTATATAAATCAAGTCTTTGTCTTCCAAATCGGAGAAGAATGGCGAATGTGGAGGAAGTGCGGTCGTTATATAAATCAAGTCTTTGTCTTCCAAAGCGGAGAAGACTGGCGAAAGTGGAGGGAGTGCGGTCGTTATATAAATCAAGTCTTTGTCTTCCAAAGCGGAGAAGAATGGCGAAAGTGGAGGAAGTGCGGTCGTTATATAAATCAAGTCTTTGTCTTCCAAAGCGGAGAAGACTGGCGAAAGTGGAGGGAGTGCGGTCGTTATATAAATCAAGTCTTTGTCTTCCAAGGCGGAGAAGACTGGCGAAAGTGGACGGAATGCGGTCGTTATATAAATCAAGTCATTGTCTTCCAAATCGGAGAAGAATGGCGAAAGTGGAGGAAGTGCGGTCGTTATATAAATCAAGTCTTTGTCTTCCAAGGCGGAGAAGACTGGCGAAAGTGGAGGGAGTGCGGTCGTTATATAAATCAAGTCTTTGTCTTCCAAAGCGGAGTAGAATGGCGAAAGTGGAGGAAGTGCGGTCGTTATATAAATCAAGTCTTTGTCTTCCAAAGCGGAGAAGACTGGCGAAAGTGGAGGGAGTGCGGTCGTTATATATATCAAGTCTTTGTCTTCCAAATCGGGGAAGAATGGCGAAAGTGGAGGAAGTGCGGTCGTTATATAAATCAAGTCTTTGTCTTCCAAGGTGGAGAAGACTGGCGCAAGTGGAGGGAGTGCGGTCGTTATATAAATCAAGTCTTTGTCTGCCAAATCGGAGAAGAATGGCGAATGTGGAGGAAGTGCGGTCGTTATATAAATCAAGTCTTTGTCTTCCAAAGCGGAGAAGACTGGCGAAAGTGGAGGGAGTGCGGTCGTTATATAGATCAAGTCTTTGTCTTCCAAAGCGGAGAAGAATGGCGAAAGTGGAGGAAGTGCGGTCGTTATATAAATCAAGCCTTTGTCTTCCAAATCGGAGAAGAATGGCGAAAGTGGAGGAAGTGCGGTTGTTATATAAATCAAGTCTTTGTCTTCCAAGGCGGAGAAGACTGGCGAAAGTGGAGGGAATGCGGTCGTTATATAAATCAAGTCTTTGTCTTCCAAATCGGAGAAGAATGGCGAAAGTGGAGGAAGTGCGGTCGTTATATAAATCAAGTCTTTGTCTTCCAAGGCGGAGAAGACTGGCGAAAGTGGAGGGAGTGCGGTCGTTATATAAATCAAGTCTTTGTCTTCCAAAGCGGAGAAGAATGGCGAAAGTGGAGGAAGTGCGGTCGTTATATAAATCAAGTGTTTGTCTTCCATGGCGGAGAAGACTGGCGAAAGTGGAGGGAGTGCGGTCGTTATATAAATCAAGTGTTTGTCTTCCAAGGCGGAGAAGACTGGCGAAAGTGGAGGGAGTGCGGTCGTTATATAAATCAAGTCTTTGTCTTCCAAAGCGGAGAAGAATGGCGAAAGTGGAGGAAGTGCGGTCGTTATATAAATCAAGTCTTTGTCTTCCAAGGCGGAGAAGACTGGCGAAAGTGGAGGGAGTGCGGTCGTTATATAAATCAAGTGTTTGTCTTCCGTAACAAAAAGGTGGAAGATGCCATGCTTGTTACTACATACCTGGCGCGAGTGAAGTGCCATGAGTTATAAATTTTTTCTTTAAGTTGTGTGATTAAAGATAGGATTTTGTCACAGCATACTGTGGTCGTAAACCACAGCTTGGACAGCCAGGCTGAGTCATTGTCATATGTTCTATTTGCGTCAGAATATTTTGAGTTAAATTGTACTAACGTTGTTGTTGCTACGTATCACTAGCTCATGGTTACATGGATTCATTACTCTCAGTGACGAGTAAATGCTCTGCCTGCTGAAGATAATGTATATGATTAGTATAAAATTTTGTCATATGTTCTATTTGCATCAGAATATTTTTAGTTAAATTGTACTAACGTTGTTGTTGCTACGTATCACTAGCTCATGGTTACATGGATTCATTACTCTCAGTGACGAGTGAATGCTCTGCCTGCTGAAGATAATGTATATGATTAGTGTAATTTTAGGTGTTTATCGACCTACAATTCATGTATTGGAAAAATTTAATGCTGTTCATTTTTTGACCCATAGACGTAGCTGTAGCACGCAAATGCAGTATCACGCGATGTCTTACATTACTCGGATCTTTGAAATATTAGAAACACAAGGGTTGGATTTAATTAACTAAACGTATATATAATATTGCATTTTGCTAGCATGTGGTTCATCAGTATACCGGCAATACATTCTTCAGAATCTTCGTATCATCTTCAAGCCGGTGTTAATTTTGTTCGTTAACATTTAGTTTATATCAAACCCGTGTCGCCCAAACGCCCGAATTCAAGCTCCAAGCAATATACTTATAGAAAGGGATAGTAGTGTTACCCTCTCACCCTTTCCCGAGGCCTCGGCTACCTCCCCCATGACAAAGAGTCCAAACCTCCTGACTGGCCACAGTCGTGGAACAAATAGGTGCCGCTAAAACCGCCGCATCCTCCTTCCCAAACAATCAACTTACCCAATCCCCTCAAACCCAGGATCCAGCCTTCCCCTGCACTGGGACTTCGAAACTAGATAAATGTATGCCCAAAGCGTTAGATGTTTCTAAAATATTTATCTGCTCTTTCTAGTGATCCAATTCAACAGGGTATTGTTCTAAGTATGGAATGCCACATGAAATAATATTGCAATATAGCATTTTATCTTTTGTGCAGCTAATACTCATTCATACCTGGGTGATGTATGAAATCGTACAGTCAATGAAACTAAATCACGCATTTACCTTGTAGTGTCGTGTCTTTATGTTTCAGCAACTACAAATTAACAAACACATCGGAAGACCTGTCAACAACACATTCAGCTTCGGATAGTGGAGAATTTTTACAAACGCTGATAAATCAGCAAATCGTCATTCATCGCGAAAAGCATGTCCAATGGTCGCAAGATCAAAAAGCTCGTCCCTGTACAGAACTAGCGCCGGCCAAAACACAAGATCAACTGAGTGTAGAACCCAAACGAGGTGGAAATTCAGTATCAAGAAGCGACTCGATGCTGTCAGAATGGAATCATTCAAGGCAAAGAAGCAACATCGCAGCTACAATAAGCAGTGACGAGCAGTTTGAATTTATAGACAATCATGAGCTTGAAAACGATCAGTTAGCGTCGTCTTCGAATTGTTTGTCATATACTGAAACTGGGAAATATTTTGGAAAACCTAGTAACGAACAAAATAAAATTGAAACACATTTTCCCGTGAGGATGCCTCAAATCTCAATGCCATCGATACAAACACCAAATGCGGACGGAAATTTAAAGTCTAGTGAAACAGTTCCGTTCCAACGGCAATATTCACGGAGGTCTTTGAATAAATCAAATCTTTTCTCGCCGAAAGCTTACAGATCACCTGCACAAGACAAAAAGGTTAGTCCAGTTCGTACGTTATTCGAAAAAGAAGCCGATCTCTCCACGCCTCCCCAGTCTTTCTCAGAAAACGCAGGACTTGCAGACACCAGCGACGGTTCGAAACACACAAATTGTGCAAAGCTGGGAGTTGTTAATGAATTGCAGAGTATGCCGAATCTTTCGTGTGAAGCGGAATATGGGCAGATCAAAAATACCAGTAACGAAACTATAAAGGTAAGCTCTAGAAAATGTAGGTTTCGGCTAATATTTTGTATTTATTTTCATACAAATTGCCATCTATATCGAAAGGATAGTATAATAGAATGATGGATTTAAATTAAATAGTAACCGTGCCATACCTATATAGTTAGTTAATGAGCGTTTACGTGCGAAATGAGTTATTTCATAGCAACGCTTGTTCGCTACATGATGTGGCACTCCAAAGTACGAAAAGTTGGGACAAAATACGGCAATGGCTACTGAAACTGTTTGTAGGTTTAGCTAGATTTTCGATGTAATATTCAAACTTTCTTCAATACTTGTTCTACCAAATTAAGCTTTTAACAAGCTGTTTTAGCTGATCGCACTATTACAAAGGAGAAATTTTAACTGTGCTATAGAAATTAATTCAGCGGTCATTCTATGGCAGCCTTTGTGGGTTTCCGATGAATAACTGTTAAATGTTATGTCAATGAGGAGTGCCTATTTCCAAAAACTTAGTACTTAACGTTGTATAGTACCAGTGATTGGATCTCCATCGAAGCGTTTTTTACATTAAACGGCTATATCTAAGTTGACGTATATTAGTAGTTGAACCTTAGCGTTATGTAGCCATGCTTGTGTACAGATTAACCACCATGTGTACTCAACGTTGTATAGTGCCCGTGCTTGGGTCTCCATCGAAACGTTTTTAAATTAAACGGCTATATCTAAGTTGACGTATATTAGTAGTTGAACCTTAGCGTTATGTAGCCATGCTTGTGTACAGATTAACCACCATGTTTGAATTGTTTCAGGAAATCACGCCAAAATCAAAAGATGATACATTTTTAAGGTAAGTAAAAACACTGAATATATATTTAATTTCTTTTGTTTGGATATGAAGAGTTGTTAACTTCAACTGTAAATTTAAAATCAACAAACTTAGAACAGAAAATTAGAATCCTCGATTTGGCAGCTACTAGTCTACCCGTGTGTCATTATGCACTGAAACTACAACATTTTAGAAATTGACCCTATACTAAAGCCGCTGTCAACAAAATGTTCTTCATAGATTTTCATGTTATATTTTTCTAGCGAGCGTTTTAATCAGTACAGTTATTGCTTATAGATAAGTTTTACCTTCAAAATATATCGTTTTGCAAGAGATCTGCTAAATATTCACTCTGTGCCGGCGAGATAGCAGCTGCAAACAAATGCTCGCCCAGTACAGCCGCGCGTGGCAGGAGACTGTCAAATCCGAGTTATCACGATGTCGAGTTTTGGCTATAGTGTTATCACGTTTATAAAATAAATTATCCAAAAGAATAGATTATTATAAGCTTGAAGCGCTGGCAAACACTCAAGAAAAGAGCTTTTGTATATACTGAAATGCACAGGAGTGAACTAGGAGATAACACTCCGAAGCACTATCAGTACACTGATACTCTACACACTACGTAACCTTAGCCACAATTCTTATAAATATTAGAATATAAGCTGCAGAAATAAACATTTCAAACACGACTACGCGATGATGTTTCACTCAATATTAAGATGCTTCGAAATTTAGTCTTGCTAAACATTATACCCAAACTATGTATGTAAACAACCGTACATAGTGCAACTGAAAACTCCACACTTAACGCCATGTTTGTATAGAAACCAGTAGACAAGACAGCATAACTTTGTTTAAAACCCAAAAGCGTTGAACTATGTCATTGAAATGCGTGTCCTTGTTTGTATGCGTATTTATGTAATCAAAACAGTACTTACAAAGTCAGAGACAGTGTTGTCAGACACCCATATAACGATCATGAAGGCAATAGTCAGGGCTGACGCCATGACTAATAATTCGTGTTGCTAATATCTCACTTTAGTTATTGTTAAGCCCAAACTTGCTGTTTCTATTCCTAGCTGCTGCATAAACAACAGTAGTAGTATATACAAAGCACGTACTTTGAGTCGCGTCGGATAAAGCCGATTTGATCAATATTTGAAAGCATCTTTTTGCCTTTTTGGTAAATTTGAACGTGTGAACATTGTTCAAACTTTTCAGTGATATTACTTTAGCTGATCATGGACGAGATGTATTACCTGAAAAAGTTTGAGCTTAAATTTTGATCTCATATTAAAATTCTCCTTTAAAAATCGCCGTCAGGTTTCGATCAGATTTTGAGCTCAAAATTTGAGCAAAAAGTTTGAGGTGTGTGCACCCCTTAAGTTATGAGCATGATAACAAATCAATACTGATGCACTCACAATCATCGCTGCAGCTTCTTATACAGCGCTTCCGATGGATTACATCAGATTTCTGGATGTTCGTCATTGCATCAGATTCAAATCCCCAGTGTGACATCGTATTACTGCGATGGTAGCTATAAAAATGTAACACTGTGTAGAAACGTTCGGCTTTCTAGCAATGAGCATATGCAATTTTTAAATATTTTTCCAGAGCTTTAAGAGGACAACTTTTTCCCGGAAAATCAGGGAACAGCGCTGCTCGATATTTGAAAACAACGCCAAACTTTCTACAAAAATAGAATGCATATCAGCTCAATTTGAGTAAAAATTTGGTTCCAAATATTTTGTTAAAGCTGTTGAATCTTAACTTATTAATTCGTACTGGTTTGACAAAATAGTGCAGACGTTTTTGATGTAACGAAAATGTGGAAGCTAATTTTAAACAGGAATTTTTGAAATCAAACTATATGGAGATTAAAACAATTTCATAGATGCATCCAAAAAACGAAGGCTACATAAAAACCCTCGATAGATACTGCAGTTTGAAACGATTACTATATTATGAAGATATTTGGTCACACAAACTTTTTTTACATTAAAGATGAAATGTTTGATGTCGTGTGGCTGTACATACTTCATAAAGCCTAAATTTCGAGACAGAATTTTACGCTCTGAATCTGAATGTGTAAATA
This sequence comes from Trileptium ribeirensis, assembly GCA_030248225.1. NCBI lineage: Eukaryota > Metazoa > Nematoda > Enoplea > Enoplida > Thoracostomopsidae > Trileptium > Trileptium ribeirensis. The sequence continues at coordinate 28,185 of JASANE010002053.1, forward strand.
GCTAAAGCTGTGTTAAATTTATTTACCAAGTAAATTAGTAATCTATTCTTCAATGACTTGGTATGAATTATCAAGCTTTTACAAGGAAAATGACATCCTGGTAAATTCAAGTAGCAAATTGGCCGCATTTCTCTCTAAATGTATGCCAGCCATGTCAGTATAAAGCTATGCTTACCCAGTGGTACAGTAACGTATATATGGTCCAGTTACATATGTATTTTACCGTATAAATATTTCCTAAGTTTAAATCGTACCCAATTTTTCCCAACTTTTCCACTAGTCTTGCATCACATCACAGGCATGACGCAGCCTTTATGCGGCTAATGTAGCGTTTAGGGCAAGAGGTACAATTCATTATGTGTCGTTCTCGGTAGACTAAGGCTAAGCATTAGCCTAATCTTCATATCTTATATAAGCCTTAGACTACGCTGGGCTGTTGTAGACCCCGAACCGCAAGACTAAGCTGTTCTTTTTTCTAACTTTATAACGCGAGACCACTAAAGGTAACATGGTTTTGATGACAACGTTTGGGATTCACAATTTGGACATTCATAAATGTTTGTTAAATAAGACGCGCCAATTCGCTAACGTATTGCATTACCACTGACGCGCGGTGGTTTTTGAACAACTTTTGGGCCGGACGTTATAACGTTAGAAAAAAGAACCGAAAAAAAGGACGGCAGCCCACACGACTTGGGCTAAGTGCATGGCTCAGACAGCGACTTTAGCTTAGGCTACGACTAAGGTTTAGGCTTAGCATATCGAGAACGCCATGGCGTTCATCATACTTATACTTCGGCCCCTAAAGTTGACGTGGACCGATACTTGTATAAACCACACACCATCAGTCAAATTGCTCCACGATGTGTTAGTATAAGTGATGTTCTTAATTGGGCCAACCCAAGGGATATTAAATCATAGTAGCATGCTGACCGTTACCTTTCGGTGGGGGCGTATGGATCACCCCGCTGCTCCAGCTCCAACTCTGTTGGGATAGAAAAGAACTGTCACATTCATATTGCTTATAGTTAATTCTGAGCTCCGTCTTGAAAGGCCTCGCCTCCTGCTGAGTTGCCCTGACTTCGAGCCCGGTGGTAGGACAGATATTCTCCACTCCGGAAAACCGTTTGCCGGTAAAGTTCTTCACTAGATATATAACCAGAATATAATACATTTATCATTATATTCTACGCTTTTTATTTGTACATGAATATGAATGTTAATGCTGCAACGAAATCTATTTTATATCAGTGCGTGTATTGTTAATATTTGCAATCAAAAAACGCTCGATTCTCATAAAACATGGACATATTAACAAAGTTTTGTTTACACTTGTTTTAAAACGAATAATTTGTCTTGCGGAGTGGAAAAGGTCATTCTTAAGTTTTAGTGTTAAAAAAGTAATTCTGTCTACACAAAAAACATTGGAAACTCACTATGTTTTTTATCATTTAATTACTCGTCACTAAATATTTCAGCTTGATTTTAAATAGCTCGTTGCGAGCTATGTTTTGCATTCGCAAGGTGTGACTATAGTTAAATGTTTGTAGATCTTTTAGAAGTCCATAAACCTTAATTCTCTCATGCCCACTAGGTCCAAATGGACCCAACGCACATTGCTACTCGTTGTGTTTACTGAGTTTGTCGTATATCATACGTTTGAACGTGCGTTGTTATTCGCTCGCCTTGTGAGGTTCCTTAAGGAGCCGCAGCAACAGCTCTCAGTTAGCTCAGTGATTTGCGTACACAAGTTTCATCCGTACGTTTCGGGTTCGATCCCTGACGCAGGCTTGAGTTTGTCCAACATTGCACGATACACAAATTAAATTCGGGTATGAAAGGGTTAATTAAAAATTAACCTATCGCATAACTAAAGGTGATGTGTGTTTTTGGGATTATTTTTAGAGTTTACTGAAATAGCATGCCGATGATATAGATACAGGGACATTACGTTCGATTCAGGTTGTTGTGACGTGTCAGAACATATATGTTTGGGCCACATTTATGACATTCTATTTTCAGTTCTTAAGGATGCACCTTGATACAAAGAAATTTTCAAATCATTTGTTTCTTAACAAGTGTATAATTTTCTGCATTTCAAACAGCTTGTTAGAACTGAGCCGAATTTTTGCCACTCTTAGCTCGATTTTATAATGGGTTAGCGAATTATGTGGTCTTTTCTGGAACAAATCATGAATTATTTTGGGGGAATTTCAGAGTGCCACAGCAAACAGATCTAGGTCAATCCGGCTTAATTTTGCCAATGCTGTTCGGACAATACGAAAAATAAGGCTACTAACATTTGCCAGAAAATTTTTAATATTTTTGGTATCGATGGAGCAAGACGGTGACCTGAAAAAGTACAGAAACGTATATATCTTAACATATCGAAAACATACGTGAAATGGCATATTTCGTTACAATGTATTTTTATAGAAAAAGCATGGTTTACATTTAACTTATACTCTTTAATGTTACCTTGGCGCATCTATGAATTTTACACAGAAAAAACTGCTCTCTGGTTATGCTATGATAATGCCGTAAGACTGAAGACCTAACATCCGCAACATCCCGACAAATTTTGAAATCACAAAGTATAGTTGCTTTGAGACTAAAAATAATGATTAAACATCGTAATCTCAAAATCTGACTTTAAATAATTATCAAAAAATTTAAAACATTTTCGATGAAAGAGCTATTAAAATAAAACCGTTCTCGAGCGAATGTCAATCTAAAATGTTATTGCAATTTTTTTAAGCTATATTATATGAATATAAAGATGGTAAGCCCTTCACGCCTTAACTACTTTATGTTTCGTACAATATTTGACAAACTCACTCCGGACCAATGAATTAGAACCGTATCTTATCAATGCAAGCGGCGTATAAAAACCTAGTCTAGTAGCTGTTTCTCGGTTCCTTGAAAAACTTGTATAAGAGAGCGAATAAAAATATTGGTCCAAACGAAACAGAGGCTTAAGACAAATCTAGTTAACACAACACATTAAACTCGTGTGCCTTTGACGTTGCTGTTATAATAAAGTTAAAGCATTTAAAACGATGATAAGTGGCTAATCCTAAGCAGTGAAAAACTGTCGTTCCAGGAAAAGCAACGAAACACTAGTTTGTTTTTTTTTTTTCAGTTTTCGGTCACTGTAAAAACAATTATGTGATTATAATTATATATATTTATATATTTAACATTTTTCAACGCTTCAAATTTGGCAATTTCATTTAGTGTAACTTAAAAACATATTTTCTGTTTCGTAGTCAAAATGGAATAGCTATTCAAAATCGCTCAACGTTACGCAGTATTAAATAACGTCTTGAAATTCATGATCTCGGACAAAAATGTTGCGCACAGTTCATACACACAAACTCTTTTTTAATGTGTCTTTCCTATCTATTAAAAAGTTTCTAACTACAACTGCAGTCGTTTCACTTAAAATTTTAAATTTGTCATAATTTACAATACTATACCACCTTATAAAGTTTGTCGTCACGCACTGATCGTGTCTGGAGTATTTCTTTCTTTTTTTTTATTTCTCATGATTTTACATTTGACGCGACGAGGTTGCATTGTTGCCTAGTTGGTTGTTGTTGCCATTGTCTGTTGCAATTTGCATATATTTAAAATAGAGAGATTTTCGAGAATAATTGTAACAGTTCGATGGTTGTATAAGAATTTCACAAGAGTGTCCGCAGATTAAAAAGTTGGTGTTGTAGGCATTTTCAATTTTATATACATATAGTCCAAAGTGGTTTGTTGTTGTTTTCTATTTATTTGATCATTTGGCGATGCTCTTCAGCACATAATTTTCTAAAATAGTTATTTTTCTATATTGATACCTGCATTATACTGAGCACGATCGATCATCTTAAGACATCACATTTGGCTGATTCTGAAAGTGGCGGCTAACAGTGGCGTATTATAGAATTAACGATGTTGGTTCAGAAAGTAGTAAAAATTGGGTCAAATTGGCAAAAAATCAGTTAATCGGAGGAGGGGCCTACGCCCTCATGACAAATACCCCGCCGACCGTATACCCTCCTCTAAGCCATACCCCTTTGACGCTTATACCTTAGTTTATAGGTATGAAGTACTCGCATTGGAGATGTGATATTGTAAAACATGTTCTACTTAAAGATTGACCTGCCCAGGTTGCAGTGTTCACAGAGTGTTGTGTACAGTCACTGCACATCATGCTAAAATTTTTGAAATAGCTGCTGCAAAAAACTGCGCCACTTCTGGTAAAGCTGCTACAGAATCTGTGTCATTCTTAGAAAAACTGGTACAGAATTTATAATATTTGCCAGTTTTTAGGTATTATCTTACAGGTTTTCCTATTGTGGCATATACCATATCGGGTAATTCGATTCGTTTCGTTACCTTTGAATTATAATCGAATTGAAATAACATGTGTATAATCGTTCAGTTCATAGAAATATGATCTTTACCGGCGAATAAATTATTAACGAGCATGGTTTAGGGCTAACATCCGCTCATACCTTCTTCCAATAATCTTTGACTTGTTCAATGGATAAACCGATTTACCGCTAATGTTCGGTATACTTGTATGCTTTCGATGAAATATGATCTTTACCTGGAGAATGAATTATTAACGAGCATAGTTTTGGGCTAACATCCGCTCATACCTTATTGCAATAATCTTTGACTTGTTCAATGGCTGACCGATTTATCGCTAATGCTCGGTATACTTGTATGCTTTCAATGAAATATGATCTTTACCGGCGAATGAATTATTAACGAGCATGGTTTTGGGCTAACATCCGCGCATACCTTATTGCAATAATCTTTGACTTGTTCAATGGCTGACCGATTTACCGCTAATGTTCGGTATACTTGTATGCTTTCAGTGAAATATGATCTTTACTAGAGTATGAATCATTAACGAGCATAGTTTTGTGCTAACATCCGCTCATACCTTATTGCAATAATCTTTGACTTGTTCAATGGCTGACCGATTTATCGCTAATGTTCGGTATACTTGTATGCTTTCAATGAAATATGATCTTTACCGGCGAATGAATTATTAACGAGCATGGTTTTGGGCTAACATCCGCTCATACCTTATTGCAATAATCTTTGACTTGTTCAATGGCTGACCGATTTATCGCTAATGCTCGGTATACTTGTATGCTTTCAATGAAATATGATTTTTACCGGCGAATGAATTATTAACGAGCATGGTTTTGGGCTAACATCCGCTCATACCTTATTGCAATAATCTTTGACTTGTTCAATGGCTGATCGATTTACCGCTAATGTTCGATATACTTGTATGCTTTCAATGGCATATGTGTACCAGTTTAGTTCAACATTGAGATTTAACTGCAACCCCCTGAACTGGAACCGTGATAATTCCAGTGGCGTGACTTGGTATACTTACAGTTATAGTCAATTTCGACCTAAAACAACGTTTGTAAAGAAAGGTTTATATATCAATTTGTACCAAAATAATTGCATTCTTATTATCAATACCTTTGCATATCTGCAGTTCACTAAGTCTAATTTTCTAATCCACGTGTTATTAGGTATATAGTTGATTAGGCTTGTGTCTTACTCATTTACTAATAGGCACGCGGCAGTTTGGAACATTTTGGTCCATATGAATTAAATGACTACAGAAATATAAGGGTTTATCTAAGTACCAATGTAATTCAGAATAATTGTAATAGGTACGAAAACGTCTTGTTTTACTGTATATGTAAGCGGATGATCTGTAGGCAGAAATTCAGTATGGGCTATTATATGTGAACTTCCGAAAAACATTTTAGTAAATTGGGAAATTACCCTTTTTAAATTATATAGGTTGCTAAACAACGTATATATAAATCATACATGCTTATGGTGGGGGTAGGAGATTACTCCCCGAGGACTCCGCTGTCCGCCTCTCCCCTCTTCCTCACAGGTGGTTCAACGCCCTCACGGCTCTGCAGGGGTTAAAACAGGCGGCGCTCAAGGCGCCGCACCCTGGCCCCCTTCCGCCGACTGGTTTGCTACCTCAGTGAGAGGCCGAAGACCCAGCCCTTCCCGATGACCCCTCTACTAAAAGTTGGGCTTCGGACTTTGATACATTTGTGATATAAATACTTATGCGCAGAGAAAGGAAATAGCTGCGGTGGGGAACAAGCTCAATTTTCGCAGATAATACAAAAATTTTCGATGCTCAAATTTTGAGGAAAACGGTAAAGTGCAGTCTTTTTTATGCTGTTCAAAAATACCGCCGACGCACATACCGTTTTCCCACTGTACTCTTCTTGACGTCAAAATTTATGGCAGAATTCGTGGAAGGCAGAGATTAACCACCTGTACCTTTATGAATTTTACATCACCTTGACCTCTGGAAACTGCATATCTACTCGCTGGCATAACCAAAAACGGCTGTAGCAACACCATCGGACAAATTTAATAGAGCATTATTTCGCGGTTATTAGTAGTATCAAGAGTGCATTAGGGAGGAGTATGACACTTCCCTGCGCTCACACGTAACCCCGTGTTTGATGATACGGGCGCTTTCGGCCTGACTCCCCTCAGTTTCTGGGAGGTAGCTCGCACTCCCCCAGTTTTTTTGGGGTGAGGTAGGTCGGACCTCCCAATTTCTGGGTTGGTTGGTTTGTAAGCAGCTGCCGATTCAACCGACCCCCCCCAGAAATTGGGGGGGGGGTTCCGAGCTATCCCCCTCTAGAAACTGGAGGGGGTCAGTGCATCTCGACCCCCCTGCCACAAACTGAAGGGATATCAGGCAGAAAACGACCGTATCATCAAACACGGGGTAACATTAGAGTGCAGAGAAGTGTCACACTCTTCTAAAATGCACTCTTCGTAGTATCAATACTGGAACAATTTGCCCAGTTACGTACACCATAAACATTCTTATGAAACAAGTAAACTGTAAGGTTTCACTAAATGGCTGGAATATACTAATATTTGGAATCTATATAATTGTGATTATGTGCTGTAGATATTAATACTAGTTTACTTCTGGGCATTGAGATATCAAAACAGATATACACTAAAATCAGTGAAAGTGAATGCAATTATCGTTTAAGGAACAATGCTAACTAATGACAAAGAAGAAATTGTATCAGTTGTGAAATATTCCTTACTCTGTTTTAGGACTTGATATATTTTAAGATATGTTAAGATAGTTTAGGCAGGGACGTATCTAGGATTTTCCCAAGGGAAGAGGTACGCGACAACTGTCTTTAACGCGCACATAAATTCATGATGCGGCTTTAAAATGTTTACCATTTTTTCTGAACTTTATTTGCTCACGTTCGAATTCATATCGTGGCAAATCATATCTAAAATGTCATCTAACAATGAGACCCTATGCCGTCAAAACGTCAAGGCCTCTTTTCTTGGACAGATTCTGAAGGGCAAAACAGTAAAGGCTAGGCTTCTTGTAAACGCTGTTATTGACTCAGTAAAATTCTGCGGGCAGCAGAATATTGACTTGAGGAAAAGATGGACGCCGTCTTGTTGACGGAAGCATCGCATTTCGAGTCAGTATGCACGTGGAAAACTCTGAGTTGGGGAAACAGTATCAAAAAACTTTGATTTTTTAAACTAGGAACTGTTTACGTGGTCATTTTTGCACAGCGTTTTGAATTTTTCATAAAACGTTTCTTAAATTGGAATCGTAAATAGAGGGGATATATCCCCGTACCCTCTCCCCTAAGTACGCCCTTGAGTTTAGTATATTTCAAATTTTGGAGCTTCATTTTTGCACAGCGTTTTGAATTTTTAATAAAACGTTTCTTAATTTGGAATCGTAAATAGAGGGGATATATCCCCGTACCCTCTTCCCTAAATACGACCTTATGTTTAGTATATTTTAAATTTTGGAGCTTCATTTTTGCACAGCGTTTTGAATTTTTAATAAAACGTTTCTTAAATTGGAATCATAAATAGAGGGGATATATCCCCGTACCCTCTCCCCTAAGTACGCCCTTGAGTTTAGTATATTTCAAATTTTGGAGCTTCATTTTTGCACAGCGTTTTGAACTTTTAATAAAACGTTTCTTAAATTGGAATCTTAAATAGAGGGGATATATCCCCGTACCCTCTTCCCTAAGTACGACCTTAAGTTTAGCATATTTTAAATTTTGGAGCTTCATTTTTGCACAGCGTTTTGAATTTTTAATAAAACGTTTCTTAAATTGGAATCGTAAATAGAGGGGATATATCCCCGTACCCTCTTCCCTAAGTACGACCTTAAGTTTAGTATATTTTAAATTTTGGAGCTTCATTTTTGCACAGCGTTTTGAATTTTTAATAAAACGTTTCTTAAATTGGAATCGTAAATAGAGGGGATATATCCCCGTACCCTCTCCCCTAAGTACGCCCTTGAGTTTAGTATATTTCAAATTTTGGAGCTTCATTTTTGCACAGCGTTTTGAATTTTTAATAAAACGTTTCTTAATTTGGAATCGTAAATAGAGGGGATATATCCCCGTACCCTCTTCCCTAAGTACGCCCTTAAGTTTAGTATATTTTAAATTTTGGAGCTTCATTCTGCTTTAGGGTTTCATATATTTTGAGCTATAATTTGGTTGTTTCGTATATCAGAATGATTGGAACTCATGTGTTATTTGATTGTACAACGGGATTGTGTGAGATATGTGAGTCAGTTTGGCCGGCCGCTTCCGTGATACCGATTAAATATAAAAGCGTATTAATACGGCGTATACTAACAGTATTTGAATGTGCTGAAATAAATGACAGAAAGTGGCATAAACGCTATTTATAAGGAACCGGTTATTGTGAATTTTAGCAAATTATATGTTTCATTGAAAGCTTACGGCGAAAATTACTGATCTGGTGCGGGCGCTTTACTTGGTAACCGCGATACTGATGTCGTCCTTCTTAGTCACAATATTTGGAGAAACAAATGTTCTTCGTAATAACTGTGAAATATTTTAAATGGCTGAATAGCTTAAATGAAATACAAGTCATGCGCTCGATATAATACTAGTGAAGCTCGCTTGCGAGCCAGAATTCGAGTGGTGAGAACAATCCCCCGAAGTCTGTTGTAGAAAGCACACACAAACAAAGCCTACACACAGTACGCAGGTGCAGCATTATATAAACCGTGAGTGATGAGTCATAGTTACGCCCGACTCTTTGGATAGCCAACCTATGCAGTAGCCGAAACATCATACAACGAGTACAAAAACAATCAACTAACAATTCAATAAAACCCTAAATTGACCGTGAAAAGAACGTTAAAGAATTCAAACCGACACTTGAGAAAAATCTCATTTTTCATACCAAGTATGAAGCAGAAGTGTGAAAAATATTTGCCACAGATATTTTTGACACGCGCAATCAGCTTGTTGGCCCAGAAAACCCCATATCCGACACTAAAACCAACAATAAGCACACATTTAGGTACATTTCCCACGACTTTTCACCAAATATGAAATTTGGCGCCAACTATAAGCTTATAGACTCCAGATTGGGAAGTAGTTGAAAAACTTGTTATATATCATTGGAAAGCCCTCCTAAAGCTACATGGAATAGGCCTATTAGTTTGCGGATACCTCGTGTACTTATTGAGAAAAGTCGCAAAAGCTGGAGGGAGTGCCAGAAAAATGGCCCAAAATGACGTCATTTTGCCCCATAACTTTTACTACGGCAAAAAAATTCAAAAATCGGGCTCCGTCACTACACCTAAATTCGAGTTTCATTGAGGTTCGAATGAGCTATCTTGCATCAAAATCCGCCCAACCGTTATCGAGATGCAGGTGCGACAGACACATACAGACAGGACCTCCTCAACCCCCCCTCCAAAGCCAAAATTGAAAATACTCGTTCCACGCGCGAGCGAACCGAGCGAGTGGAATGAGTTCACTTCGCTCGCTCATACCACTCGAATCCAATAAATACTAAGCCAAAACTTCGGCGTTTTTCTTCAAACCTTAGAATATCAATGTACCTAATTCAGTGCTCGAGGGCGGATTCCGCCTCTTGACCAGTTTCTTCAAGTAACAATATAACTACCACAAGAACAACTTGGGTTTTTCATTGACATTTTTTCTCAACTTTACTGTTGTGCCTAATGTATTAAAATCGAGAAACTGCAAATTCTTGTACTAAAACCACTATGTTTCAGGAAAATAAGACGAGTGCTATCAATATACAATTGCCATTATATTAGCATCAAGTTGTGCTATTTACTACATTCGGCTGTGCACAAGTAAATTGTGCAGGACCGACACTCTGATTTTATGTGCTGCCGAAAATTGCTTAATTTCGCTCAGTTTTTAAGAGTATTTTTGTTCTAACAAAAGAAATACGTTGTTTGCAATACATATTTATATGCATCAGGAGTTCATAGTATTGATTGTAGTGGAATCTGTCAAAGTAAAATAATGTGCTAAAGTTTTGTAATAATTGCATTTTGGAAAATATATAAGCAGATTATGACCAATTATTGAAACAGATAGAGCGATGCGAGCGTAGTTTCAACTGAACGCGCTAGGAGGAAACATCGCGAAAATTTCTTTTCTTTTTGTGCCGTTGTCATTCATAAACCAATTTGCGGATAGGCGGATTTCTATAATTTTTTTGTTCGATAGCAAAAGTGACGACGACGTGATCTTAAGTTGAACACGAAAAGCTCCGACGCCATATTCCGGGTCAAAATGGCTAAAAACAGACAGGTTTTAAGTGTTCTTTGCCAAATTTGGTTATACTGTTTCGCAGTCCATATCTCGCGATGCAGGTTTGGCATAGAAAAATGGAGACCGCAGAATCAACTCAACGAGATCTACATCTTTGAAGACTACGACATTTCTGTGGGACTACTCTCTGAGCCGCTGTAAGCCCGAATATCATTCCTCAAGCATTTGCCAAAAATAGCGATTTTTCCAATTTCGCCCGGTTATGGCTTGTTTTTCCTTTACAATGAGTGCATATTAGGTTACCAAGCAAGCTAGATACGATGGTTTTGCTATCTAGACTCCAACTTGAGTATATTAAATCTTTCCTTTGGGTTTCAATAGTTTTTTGGTCGACGCACCTGATTTCCAAAATGTAGTGCGTATTATTTGCCTGATTATTTGCTGCGAGCAGGGAATCAAGAATTTCCATGTTGAATTATTTCTTAAAGTTGAATGCAATGATTTGATTATCTATTGTCCACGGTACATATTTCACGACTTTTCATGGGGTTTCAATGGGTTTATGATAAATGAACCCGATATTCCGAATATATTTAGTCTTCAGTTGTTTGGTTACGTATAACGTACAAGTCACCAATAATTGTCTATGTAGGTTTTCCAATAGTCTGAATCGAAAACATCGGTACGCGTCGGCATTGTCACAGAAAAAGCATGTTGAAAACAATGTCATCAGCTGGTGGCTTTGCAGTGTTTTAATAAAATTATAACCATTGGGTTGAGAACCATAAATAATTTCAAACATTAATTCATAACCGTGTTCCATTAATCCATAACCATATTTAATCACCGACATATCATACGTCATTGGGTGTTTATATGAACATGACCCAAGCATAACCAAACGGAATACATTTACGTTTGCATTGAAAGTAGTATTAAAAGTTATGTCAAGATCAAGTTGAGACTGCATTCCCTTCTTGTGGCTGGAACGGAACGAAAATAAATAATGTCTGCTGTATACAGCTTTTGCTGAAAATTCGATTGCTTAGCGGAAATTAATGGTTTACTGCGGTGCCACATACTTGCCTTTGTTGTGTTAAAATTCAATATAAATGCTAAAATTGTAATAATATAATTGGCGAATTATGGCTCACGATCTGTTTAAACTAAGCATGGTTATTATAGGTCACATAGGCTATTCCGACGTGCTGTGAATATAGAGTCGGGAAAGATTTCCAAGTGTTTCAAAAATATCGTAAACCTAACGGTCCCAGCGAAGCATCTAGTTCATTTTACACGTTTTTATTGCACGTAGACATAGGTATTCTTTGTAAATAATTGTTTCGCATTTTATTAGTAAATATAGGTCGTGATTTTCAAACTATGATTCCAGATTTGCACTTTCGACATTGGCATTTTATACGCGTTAGAATATTAAAATACTTAATGTGGTTGGGTGCGGCATAATTGTTAAACAGTTTTTCCGATCGTCTGCAGTTAAAATCATAATGGACAATCGGGGCACTGTTGTATATCCTTTCTTTCACTTGACATTTTTTATGAATGGAAGCATTGTGCATTTTTCATAATCACACTGATTTTTTGGGAGATAATGTTAAAATTTGTTATGTGGAAAAATCGATATTGACCCTTTCTTTCACTTGACATTTTTTATGAACGGAAGCATTGTGCATTTTTCATAATCACACTGATTTTTTGGGAGATAATGTTAAAATTTGTTATGTGGAAAAATCGATATTGACTCAAATTGACTGATTTGTCGTCAAAGACAATTTCATTGGGCCAGTTTTAAAAATTCTAGTCATATTAGTATCCACATTTTGATGGCGAAAATTTCGGCATGATCTACATTTTCACACTGTAACAACAGGTTTAAAAAAATCACATCGTAACAACAGGTTTATCCAAAATTCTACTAACTTTTGTAGATACTGTCACAAGACTAAGTACTGTTGGGCAGACCAGGATAGCTTTAATTTACAACGATTAACATTTACCTAAATGCAACAGAAAAAATATCGAAAGACATAGTTTGCCTAATCCTGAGTGAGACCACTGTTGTGAAAAATTTATCTAAGAACAGACCACCACACCGTAACAACAGGTTTAAAAAAATTCTACTAACTTTTGTAGATACTGTAACAAGACTAAGTACTGTTGGGCAGACCAGGATAGCTTTAATTTACAACGAACGACTATAACATTTTACTAAAAGTCAGAGAAATAAATTTAAAAATATGTTTTGCCTTACCGGGTTTCCTGCTGTTTTACATGAATCATTATATGATACTTTTTCGGTATTTCTTTTGCAAAAATTATTATTTTAAATGCAAAGAATTGATAAATTCTGGTCTTACACAGGATGGAAATTTTAAACTTAGAACTGCGTCACTACAAATATTGTATGTTTTTTTATATCTTATTGGACATTTACGTAAATTATTTCGTAAAAATTTTAAGCTATTATATCATTCATTGTATTAGAAGAACATGTTTCAGTTTGCTATTTGTTATATACAATAAAGCGTAGTTTGTAGTTTTGTTTCAAGTATAACTATAGGCAATTTCGTAAGCAATATCCATCGTCATAATGGTTTAAAATGTCAGCCAACATGTTTCACAGCCGACAATTTTATATTTATATAAAATAATTTCGGCAATAATTGGGCATTTAGTACTTGTTTGATTTTTCAATATCACAACTTATCCGCCAACGTTACTGTTATTCATGGCTGTTACTTGGCATTTCTGGTTAGTTTTAATCGGTAAAAAATAATTCATGTTTGCAGTAAAATCAATTTGTATCTATATACCAGACATATCCTGTTCAGAGACGCACATCTGTTTCATAAAATGTACCGGACAACATTACCCGAGATTATAACTGTTGGACTTTAGACCTACGTCCTTACAAACATTAATTCCGATTTTGCTATGGTCCCTTTTTCGCTCCACCTACGAAACAAAATCTATACATCACTAGGCTGGCACGTAGGACACCACAGTCATCATACTCGACGGGTATTTAAGATATACCAATACCTACCATTATAAAATACGGTCAGTTTGCTGTTTTTTTCATAAGTGCTAACATAGATAATTGGGCACAGTATTTTTGTCTGCGTGTTATCTTGACAATTCGTCACCACTGGAATGATTTCCGGTATTTTTGCAATAAAAGTCTAATTATATCTAAGTTTTCCTATTGCGAAAGACGTCTCCTGCCATTTTTCTGATCGTAAAGTCGAAAAATGAAAGCCCAATTACTACCATCATTTTGGCAATATTGGGTCTTGGGGACATTTTAAGTTATTCATTTTATACATTGTTTCGAAACCATGCCGCAATAGCAGTTCTCCTATATATATATATATTGTGTAAATGGAAATTATTGAAAACCTACATGATTTGCAAAATTTTACTTCAATTGTAATAACCCCAAATTTGATTTTGTTGTTGTGGATTTTGACTTCCACAGTTCAACGGTCCCTGTGCAGCAGCCAGCATTTATTATCACTTCGACTAAAAACACGAAAAAGTTGGGCTGTATTTCACGTCTAGACTGAAAAGTAAGGGCGACGTCGTTTGCGATGTCTATAAAAGTGATGAGCCTAAACCCCCTGTTACCATTATCTGCTCCTATGATCTGGTTAGCTCAAATGATCTAAGCCACGTGCTATATTCTTTGCCTGGCTTACCATTTCTACTCCACATATTGCTTCCAAGTTTCTAGCTATATCATAGGCGTGCCATGTCCGTGCTCCTTGGGGTGTAGATGGTGAGATGAGGATCCTCGGAGTTTTTGCTTAAATTACCATAGTTTTGGTAATTTTCACTTATTTCTGTTACATTTCCCAAAATTTTGTGAATTTGTGCTAATTTTTACCAATTTTTTTTCCAAATTTTGTTGAATGTCCCTAAATTTTTTCGTACGCTTTAAAGCTCATTATATGGTTTTCCAGACGGAAATGGGAAGACATAGTAAAATATTTAAGGCCAAGTAAAACAATTTGCAGATATGTTAAGTGATTAAAGGATCATTAAATTAAATTAAGAATTTTTTGCATTTTGTTGCTGATCTTTTGCATCAATTATCTTTTGAGGATCTGATTTAGCTAAAATATTTTCGTTTATCTATCATCACTTAGACGTTTTAGTTTCTTGTAAACTATGCATCCGATCTTACTGTTCTCTCAACTGTTGAATAGCTCTGTTCGCTGAACGAAATCATACTTACCAAAACGTGGAAAAACACGTTCATAACTATTTAAATGGCATAACTTATTTAATTGCCACATGTTAACAATAGACTTCATCTCGGTTATAACATTTACGGAAAACAAGAGCAATATCAGCTATTAAATGTAAAGTACACACTTTTGAAATAACCGGCAGGCAGATTAGCTAATTTCTTTTAACTAAGACTTTTCCTGCTAAATAGTAGCTAGCATGTCAGCGTTTTAAAACAGCTGTTACCAGTGTTAAATTTTTGGAACGGTACGTAATGCGGCGTTCACGTTATAATGTCCCCGCAGTTTGGAACTTTTGACCCCCTGTAAGCGCGACCCTACCGTATGGACAGTCAGGGTGACACCCATACTGTAAATCAATTGCCGAGGGTGTACCACACACCCCTAGCTACTACATTTTTCCTTGACAGTGTCGCACACACCCTTAGCTACCAACGGACCTACCTTAACTATAACGGACACTGTCTGTAGCTAATGCGGTTTATTAGTCAACTGTCCTGTGTAGTTTTTTTCTAAATTTGCGATATTTGCATCTAGCGCATATGAACATTGCTCAAATAATTCTGAACACTGTCAATAAAACTGCCAGAAGACACGGTGTGCCTCACACTGTCGAGTAGTTGTAATACGCGTAACTAGCTACATTTGAAAAAAAATTATTAAAAACATGGGGTGTCTAAGATACCCTGTTGTAAACAGTGTGTCTGACACTGTGTGGTGTACATAGGTTCCAAACGTTGGGGACACTATTACGTGAACGCCGCATAATTCAGGAATTATGATATATATTTTTGAACGGTAGTAACGTAGTTCAGTAACAACCACGATTGTGGTGACTCTTTCATATTCTTATTCAGTTTAAGAAATAAATTTCCATAGATCGACAGCAGAATATGAGTACAATTCTCAGTGTTGAATAGTCTAGTCTGCTACAATCATAAAAATACATTTGGTAGTGAATTTCGTTACGAAAAAACCAAAAACTTGTAAAAAAAAATAATTGTCATTTGACGACGTCGGGGGAGATTCTTAGGCGTTTTTCGATTCATGCGATATTTATTGCTATGCTGAACGTATAGCTTTCTTTGGGTGAGATTCCTAAGCATTTTTCGATTCATGCCATATTTATTGCTATGTTGAACATGTGGCATTCTTTGGGTGAGATTCCTAGGCGTTTTTCCATTCATGCCATATTTATTGCTATGCTGAACGTATAGCTTTCTTTGGGTGAGATTCCTAGGTGTTTTTCGATTCATGCCATATTTATTGCTGTGCTGAGCACATAGCATTCTTTGGGTGAGATTGCTAGGCGTTTTTAGATTCATGCCATATTTATTGCTATGCTGAATACATAGCATTCTTTGGGTGAGATTCCTAGGCGTTTTGCGATTCATGCCATATTTATTGCTATGCTGAACATATAGCACTATTTGGGTGAGATTCCTAAGCGTTTTTCGATTCATGCGATATTTATTGCTATGTTGAACATGTGGCATTCTTTGGGTGAGATTCCTAGGCGTTTTTCGATTCATGCCATATTTATTGCTATGCTGAACACATAGCATTCTTTGGGTGAGATTCCTAGGCGTTTTTAGATTCATGCCATATTTATTGCTATGCTGAACACATAGCATTCTTTGGGTGAGATTCCTAGGCGTTTTTCGAGTCATGCCATATTTATTGCTATGCTGAACATATAGCATTCTTTGGGTGAGATTCCTAGGCGTTTTTCGATTCATGCCATATTTATTGCTATGCTGAACATATAGCATTCTTTGGGTGAGATTCCTAGGCGTTTTTCGATTCATGCCATATTTATTGCTATGTTGAACATATAGCATTCTTTTCGATAACGAATATTTTATTTACGAGTCGCGAGTCATATATGGTTTGCAATTTGCTTCTTTCTGTCATAAAATTTAAACATTATGTGACGAAACACGACAGACTTACTTAATGCGCATATAATCATGTAACGAACAAGTTCGATATTTTACGCCCTAATTTGTCCTTTAGCTGCACTGTTTGAAGTTTGCTTATTTAAGCTTAGCCACAGAGCAGTTATATTAATCCCAACATTACAAACATATGATTCGTGGCGTGCTCTTTATTGTGGATAATCAGTATGTAAAAAGGCAGCGTGACGATGCTGGTCATTGAGAGGCCTGTGATTAAGTAATAGTAATCTGATTTGTGTCTTAAGTTTAGCCACATAGCAGTTATATTAATCCCGACATTACAAACATATGATTCGTGGCGTTCTCTTTATTATGGATAATCAGTATGTAAAAAGGCAGCGTGACGATGCTGGTCACTGAGAGGCATGTCCCTAATTAATAGTAATCCGATTTGTGTCTTATGTTTAGCCCCAGAGCAGTTATATTAAACCCAATATTACAAAGATATGATTCTTGGCGTTCTCTTTATTGTGGATAGTCAGTATGTAAAAAGGCAGCGTGATGATGCTGGTCACTGAGAAGCCTGTGCTTAATTAATAGTAATCCGATTTGTGTCTTAAGTTTAGCCGCAGAGCAATTATATTAATCCCAACATTACAAAGATATGATTCTTGGCATTCTCTATATTGTGGATAATCAGTATGTAAAAAGGTAGCGTGAAGATGCTGGTCACTGAGAGGCATGTCCCTAATTAATAGTAATCCGATTTGTGTCTTATGTTTAGCCCCAGAGCAGTTATATTAAACCCAATATTACAAAGATATGATTCTTGGCGTTCTCTTTATTGTGGATAGTCAGTATGTAAAAAGGCAGCGTGATGATGCTGGTCACTGAGAAGCCTGTGCTTAATTAATAGTAATCCGATTTGTGTCTTAAGTTTAGCCGCAGGGCAATTATATTAATCCCAACATTACAAAGATATGATTCTTGGCGTTCTCTATATTGTGGATAATCAGTATGTAAAAAGGCAGCGTGATGATGCTGGTAACTGAGGGGCATGTGCCTATTTAAGAGTAATCCGATTTGTGTCTTAAGTTTAGCCATAGAGCAGTTATATTAAACCCAATATTACAAAGACATGATTCTTGGCGTTCTCTTTATTGTGGATAATCAGTATGTAAAAAGGCAGCGTGATCATGCTGGTCACTGAGAAGCCTGTGCTTAATCAATAGTAATCCGATTTGTGTCTTAAGTTTAGCCGCAGAGCAATTATATTAATCCCAACATTACAAAGATATGATTCTTGGCATTCTCTATATTGTGGATAATCAGTATGTAAAAAGGCAGCGTGAAGATGCTGGTCACTGAGAGGCATGTGCCTAATTAATAGTAACCCGATCTGTGTCTTAAGTTTAGCCACAGAGCAATTATATTAATCCCAACATTACAAAGATATGATTCTTGGCGTTCTCTATATTGTGGATAATCAGTATGTAAAAAGTCAGCGTGACGATGCTGGTCACTGAGAGGCGTGCGTTTAATTAATAGTAATCTGATTTGTGTCTTAAGTTTTCTTAATGAGACCGCGAATGTAAGTAACTATTTCGAAACAGATATTGGGCTCAACGCGCTCGCGTATTCTAGCATGAAACCCGGTCAGCTATAGTGCGTTTAGGTAGGAAGTGACAGCTGAAAGTAATATACCAGGCCTGAGGGTTAGGAAACCGCCGGCTCAGACACCCCTATTTGATTATGGAATACTAAATTTATCGTATATCCTGATTAGTATGAAATTTCAACATACATATGGTAAGTAAGTGTCATTCTTAACCGTATAGGTCTTAAATTGACACATTTTACAGCGTGTACAATGGAAAGTGATGTTGGTCATGCAGCGTGCGTTTGCGCGGGCGTCGTTGTTAGCTTGCTTTATAAGGTTCCTTAAGGAACCGAGCAACAGCTCCCAGGTAGCTTAGTGGCTAGCGTACGAGGCTCGCTCCAAAACGACCCAGCTTCAGTCCTCCGCTGCGGCAAATGTTTGTTCAGAACTGTACAAAATACACAATAGTTTAAGAAAGAATGAGCTTAACGAAAATCTGAGCATGCATGCCTGAATGTTGAATACATTTGAATCGTCCATAATAAATGTATATAGATTGTATTATAATTTAATGTTTTACCTATTTCTGACATGAGAATACTAATTTTGGTACACTATAAATAACTTGTATATATATATATATATATGCGGGCGCCGCAAGATATATATATTCTTGATAGGAAATTGTGTAAAATCGTTGCACAAGTTATAAGACGACTGGGCCTAAATTTTGATAAATAATAAAATGCAAATTGTTTTTAAGCTGAAATCCCCGTTCACCGCACTGCTGTGTTGAACAATTCGGACAAGAACAGTGCTTAAGGTAGAGTTATGCGCGGGTGTTTGTACCTAGCGGCCGTGGGTTTACCCGCTTCAAATATTGGACCCACTTTTATTGTTTACCATAGCGTGCACAAACCTACATTATCTGCAGTAACTATACGACAACGTAGTTCTATTTAGTGAGCGCTGACAAAATAACGTACCGGTCCTAGTAGCGAGCGAAGTCCTGAAAACATTGTGGTTCCATTTAGTACCCCTGTGAGATTTGCTAGGTTGCTTCAGTAAGAGACCTTTTAGCGGCTCCATTTATGGAGTCAGCGTGCAGTATCATCGTAATGACAAAACTGATCGCTTTATTAGGCGCTACTTAAAAGACTGGATGCTTTATCTTTAGTGGGCGATATCCGAAAGGCCTTATTAGTGGATATCCCAAAGGCCTTATAAGTGGATATCCGAAAGCTTTATTAGTGGATATCCGAGAGGCCTTATTAGTGGATATCCGAAATGCCTTATTAGTGGATATCCGAAAGGCTTTATTAGTGGATATCCGAATGGCCTTATTAGTGGATATCCGAATGGCCTAATTAGTGGATATCTGGCCGAAAAATAATAGTTTAATTGACTTAGTGCTGTGGCTAGTACCATAGGCGCTTGATTATTTTAACGGAGTATTTAATTTGGCAGTCTTTCGTTTTAATTAGGCTGTTGGGTAGCAGGAACGTGGGCGATGTAGCGCTACCTGTGCCATTTGTTGCAGTACCTCCCAGGGTGCGGGTCCAAGGGCCGGCTTTAGGGGAAGTCCGACGCCTCAGATGGGGAACAAGCACCTACACTTTATGAGTATGTATGAAGATAGTAGTTTAATTACGCCAAATTAGTGCTTAGATTTACAAGATACTTCGCAGGGACCGTTGGGTTTCTACAATTTTAGGATCATGTTCAACCTGAAGTCTGATATACAGTGATCTATGCTCGTTCTGCTCGTTAATATTTCAGAACCTACATTATCTCGACTTTGGCATGTAAATTCGTGGTTACCAATTCATAGCAATAGAATAAATGACATAGTAAGGTAATCAGTTACCTTTTCTGAATGCCACGATAGTTCCATACTGATTTTATAAACAACTCCAAATTAAAAAATTCAGGTGCAGACGGAAGTTAAATACCTATTTTCTGGATTGGTAGGACAGGACAGCACGCTAAACCTCTCGGCAACGTTTTTAATAAAGGCGTGCTGCATTACATTGCGGGTCATATGAACTGCGGTTTGAATTTTCCAAAAAAGGTTTGAGCCGTTGCAGATATTTTAGTCTGAATAATTTAGAGCGGATATAAAGTAATGAACAGCAATAATTTGTACCAATATGTCAATCATAAATACAGAAAGCTAAGTATCCGAATTTCGCAGCTACGAGCCAGCAAAACCGACCAAACCGCTAAAATTTTGGAAAGCGATTTGGATCACCCTTTGTATCCATGCCCAAGCGTCTTTCAATTTCTTCAAACATTGACAAAATTATAAAGATTGCTGCAGCAGTTGTTTATTTTACTCAACGGTTACACAGTAGCAAAGGAACAATTAATGGTTGCTATTATCTAAGATAAACCCAATGGTTATTATTTATTTGATCGAGGAGCTGTTGGCATTGATTACAGATGTTACATACAGTAAATGTTTGTCATAAAACTGAATATTTCGCAGTTTTATTCCACCGTTAATGCTATATGTTTTAAATAAATACTCTAATCATTGTCTATCAAAACATTATATATGTATAAAAATTATCATGTGCTAACTAACGTTTGGGTATAAAACCTTGGGTTGTTTAACTCTTTTTCTTATAAAAATGGAGGTAGGCTCGGAGTTTTTGCTTTTTTTATACAGAATCAGCAATGCCAGTATCATTGGAGCTACGCCAATATTTTTCCAGTGCTTTTTGGCAGGTAACAGGTGGCTTTTGCGACCTATATCAAAGCCTCTCTTTTGTCATTCAAACGCATTATTATCACGCTATTTTAAACTTGAAAATATTGAATCAAACAACCTATCCAAAGTATTGTGCAAACAAAAGCCGTTGCGTTATGTTTATGCTATGCAAAATTTTTTTTACTATTTTAGCAACGAAACAGGTTACCGAGGATTATTTCATCGACAGATCGATGCAGGTTCAAATAAGTCGTCAAAGTTTGTCGCTTCTATTGCAGATCGGTATGTCACTGGACGTATTCCTGTCAATAGCGTTCGCGATTCTGCTGTGGCGCTGGATTACAGGTAATCAATTTTCTTTACATTTACTAATTGTAAGCCATAAAACAATACACATTTACCAATTGTAAGCTATAAAACAACACAATTGTCTGTTGTGCATCCATATAAATGTTGCCTCAGCAGTTGAGATATGTCGCACTATTTTACGACAATTAGGCTAATACTAGCGTTCTAAATTTGATTTTACTATGCTATCACTATCAGTAAAACTTTTTTAAAATTTCGCACACCTTTTACTAGGCTACCGGCAATTTGGAAGAAACATGTGTTGTTCAAGTTTAAATAATATGCAAACATGCAGCACAGGTTGCCTGTGACAACAAAAATATCGATGCCTTTATCGTAAAAAAACGTTTGCCTTGAAAGAAAAGTATATATATACGTTCATAGGCCATACTCACATCAGGATGTCGACTGATCATTATCGTGCTCGGCAAAGAACCCTGGCTATACTAAAAAATAACGACCTTACCCTTTTCGAGTTTGGAAATCGTACTTCAATCGGCATTTATTGATGCTATAAACTATCATTCTTAGCTGAAGAAAATTGCAAGTATAAAACAAATCACAAAAGTTATATACTTATCATATATTGTAAGTATCATATTGAAATATATTTTTTATTAGGTACTGCGGACAAATGAATTATATTTCAACTATAATATACATAAAAGGTAAATATGAACACATAATCAAATCTTAAACAATATTGCACTAAAATGCTAAAGGTAGGTTCAGATGTACAAATTCTTAGCTTTAAATCTTGCTCAATGTTTGGACAAAATTTTAAAAGATATTGTGCAAAATTTTGTCAAATTTTGGCTGTAATTTGCATAGAAAAATTTCGGAAACTACACTGCTTCAAAATTTTATTGCAATATTTTTAACATTTTATTTCAAAAATTTTCCACACTTTTTTCTGGCAATTGTTTGCTAATGAGAAGTGTAAATTGTGTTCACATGTTCCAATTCACTGCAAAGGCGTAAAAATTCGGCAGAAAATGCGATGAAAATTTGAAATTTTCATAAATTTTTGAGCCAAAAATTTGAACGTGTGAACAGTATATATATTTACAGTTTTTTCAATTATATTATGTTACATTTATACAATCGTTTAAAACTTTTCCTACAATTTGTTCGTTTTGATATTCGATAGTGCAGTCCCGAAACTGTGTAGTAGACTCATTCTTTTGTGGTTGTAATGAACCACATTTGTTGTAATATTATGATGTGCAGTGCAGCAACAAAATGTACTTCGCATCGCTTCTGTACGTGCTCCACTGTGTGTGAAATTAAAATCTTGTGTGATTTGCAATTTTTTTGTGAGAAGAAAAGAATTTTAATTGCTACTGATGCGAATAAAATTAAATTTTAGTGTACTATTAATAAAATTTACCTAACTAAAATTTAAATTTCATATCGACTTATCAAATTTACGATTTACTGGTAAATAGTATTGCTCCACTTAATACACTTTACTTACAACACTATATTTTTGCTCATTTTCACGTTTTGTCTTGTATTAACTTTTGGAGGAACAATGTTTTTTTTGATAATTTGGTGAAGGTCACTGCTCACATTGTGAATAAATTTCAAGGTTTTTGCTTCAATCTTGTGTTGCAAAACTTCAACGCATCACGTTCACGCATTGTTATTTACTTACGAATGGGTAACTAACATTTAGGAAAGAGACGTGTTTAGCCAGTTCAACGGCGTACGATGGAAAAGAGTTTCCATTGTGAGCTGATAATTTTTTTAGATTTTCTTAGTGAATTACTTACAGGTGGGTAACTAACATTTAGGAAAGAGACGCGTTTAGGCAGTTCAACGGCGTACGATGGAAAAGAATCTCCATTGTGAGCTGATATTTTTTTCCAGATTTTTCTAGTTGTCATGGCAAGAGAATTTTAACCCTCGGTTGGAAAGATGTGTTCAAGTGTTTTTGAATTTGGTCTCCAACGGTCGAATTTTATCAATACTGAAGAAATTGTTTGATTTTGGTATATAGCAGTCGAATGATTACGACGATAAAGTTTAAAAACCGTCTACTATGGCCATATCCCTGGACTTTTCGGGAACCAATGATTCACTGTTAATGGTACCATCCATAATTAAATCGATATTCCAATTACCTCGGCAGTTCAATTAGTATGGTAACGAGTTTTGTTAGCGTAACATTTTTAAATTCATACTGAATACCTAGGATTTCTTTTTTGCAACATCAATACTGGATTTCACAAAATCGTTGGGGATGTTGTAGCATATTTGCAGGCGTCATAGCATACGCAGATTCACTGCTACATTAATGAAAATTCATCTGCATGGCTTACTTCCTGTTTACTGTTAATGCCATTGACCTATGTCTTAAAGTGGTTCGGAACGTTTGCTGCAGATTGTGATGAATATAATCCTGTTCAAAAGCTTGGTATTAGTGTTAACGGCTGAGTCAGATAAAGCAGGAAGGCCCTGTGAAAGGTAGTTAAAATAATTCATAATAAGATACAGAAGTAAAACGTGTCAAATATAGCTGCGAATTATATGCACAATCATTCATTCCTGACATCCAAGGTCTATTTCTCTCAAGAGCGTAGATGGTTAGGGGGTGGGTAAATGTGGCTCGAGGGGCCCAATATTTCCCCAATAGACATATATGACACATATATTTGCAAATATACATGTTCCTTATTAATTATTCTTCGGTGAGTTGAAGATTATTACATAGGTTCTGATTAGAAAAGTTACAGATCTAATAGGATCAGCTCTCCTAATAGATTTCAAACTAAAATGTGTATAGTACATACCTATATTCCTTATGTGCACTATTATATATATTTTTATGAGCGACGGAAGCAAATTGCAAAATTTATTCTCGCACAATTGTCTGGTTTGATTTATACAAAGTAAAATTAATAGGATCAGCTCTCCTAATAGATTTCAAACTAAAATGTGTATAGTACATACCTATATTCCTTATGTGCACTATTATATATATTTTTATGAGCGACGGAAGCAAATTGCTAAATTTATTCTCGCACAATTGTCTGGTTTGATTTATACAAAGTAAAATTAAAAATTACATTATGTGGGTCTATACTAAACAACCTGTCATGTGTCTAATCACAGCTTAACAGGTCAGCAGATCAACTGCATCAGGGAAACGTATTTATCTTCCCAAGAGTATTGCTGTACGGCAGCATCAAAGCTAACCAAAAACTGTACCACACAAGATCAACCCATGGCTTCGTTGCCTTAAACGAAACGTGAACACAAACTAATACAGAAGCAAGGATTACTCAAAACAAACTGAGAAGGTATTTGATGTCTCGGCTCTATAATAGGCTGATATGCCTATTTCAATAGGGCTATCCTTTGCACTTCTTGTACACATCTGGGGAGCCTATGGCTAGCATGTCCCTCTCCCCGCGATTTGTGCCATGCTATGAACCATGCCATTCAAACTAACAAAATTTAAAAAACAACGTCACAGCAGTGTTGGTGTTTCCTGGAAATAAATTTAAAATAATGGAATTTCTTTGCTTTCAGCACTCACACAATTCTTAAATATTGTATGAATCATCAATATTTACGTAAATATATATTGATAATTTCAAGTTATTATGAAAATAATTTTATTTAACAATGCATTTTCACATATTTTTTTGGTAAACTTTAGTTTTAGTAACGGTTACGTTCGCTTTAATATGAGACACGTATTTGAAGTGCCAATTGTTCCTACGTACATACAAATACAAGCAAATTTCTTTCAATAAATTTTGTTTGTTTAGTTTCTTCAGTGTTCAGTTAAGAAATATGAAATTTTAAACTGCTGATCAAAATCACGCATACTAATAGAGTATGTGATTGGCTCTTTGATCGAAACCCGTGGCTATAAATAAACCGATTCAGTTGATTATACACCATGCTACTTAGCATTGTAAATCTAGCTCAAACGGTATATAAAATTATGCACTTAAATCACTTGCAGTTACTTGAATATTCCGAGCTTAATCGATTGATCCCAAAATCAACTCTGTATCTTCAAAATTGACCAAATTCGGGCTGGGGATAACGGAAAAGAACCATTTTTCGATACATTTGTTCGATAAAAATCGAAAAAGAATTATATACAAAATTTTCTGAGCCGCCTATTGTAGTTGAGTCGAATTGTACTAAAAGCGTTGTTTCTCTTCAAAGTTTGTCATTTACGGGCTGGGAGCAACGGAAAAAACCATTTCTTGTTATCGCCGATATCCCTAAAAATTATCTTAATATAACATAGGAACTTTAAATTATTAATTCTTAACTTTTGTACTGAGGCTTACAATGAAATGATTATTAACGTTAGTTTCGTGTCTTGTTGTTTTAAGTCACTCCATCGTTGGAGGTAATGAAAATTTTATATCTATGCAAACGTTTCATGAAAAGTTGCCATTTGGAGAAATAAAATCACGAACTATCTTGTTTGTGACAATTTTATGTAATAAATTATTATATACTATGAGTGATAAAATGGTGATACGCTAAATTAACTTGTTTAAGTATCTTTTAGTGCGCGTGCAATATCACCATATGAAAGCAAGCTTATAAAAAATTTCAATGGATTAGCATATAATCTTTGAGCTATGTTATTTATAAGACTGGTTTGTCTATTTATGTCACCTTAACCACTGTAAGTATCTAAGTACGCATAGTACACGTATGAAATCAATAGAAAGCAACTAAATTAAAAATTTTTTAGAAAATTTGTCCATAAGTTTTGCACTATATATGATTTAATTTTGGCCTATACATTTCAAGTTAACCGGTGTAAGTTATGCACTTTGCTACGTATGTAACACCAACAGAACGAAAGTTATTTAAGTTAAATTTTTAAAAGAAGATTTTCATATACTGTTTTGCACAATTTTATTTGAAAATTTATTTAAAGGCAGGGTTCATGTACTTTTGTTTCAAAACTCATGATACCTGGCTTTGCGAAAATGGGTGAAATCTTAGGGGGAGGGCGAGACGTCTCCTTCCAAAATTATACCTCTGGGACAGCTATTATAGTTGTTCGCTGGTAACGTGCACGCAATCTGTATAAATAGATCAAACTCAGCCCGGTACCCATATATTTTATAGTTTGCACCTTTGTGTACATGTCGGAAATAAACAGGTTGGCTTAAAATGTTTCGTAATTCGTTCAAACCCTACAACATTATGGGTTAAAATATCCTTCGTTCGATATGATTTTTATATCTCTCGCTGTTCCACTACAGTGGCTAACTATTTTGTGCTATGATATTTATACGGTGAGTGGCACGACCTAGAATTCTAAATTTTAAACTCTGATAGATACACGCGATAGTTTCAATTTGTGCTTACAAAGTTCACCGTATATATCCGTTTATATTCCATTGAATGTACGGGCGCACACACAAAACAATTACTCTGATAACAATATGAATTCTGGTAATCCAAAAGAAAGCCTAATAAAAACATCATGATTTGATTGACATGCCTTACTTACATTGAATAGTTCTATCTTATTTTATTTGGTATATAGTAGCGAAATATATAGTAGCGACATTGTATAATTGTGTACAAGTATCCACTTCACTTCGGCACTATGCATATATTATAGGCTGGAGCTTGGGGAATTTTGTTAAAACAGACTATCCACCACTGTGTAAGCTAACAAGCTTTTCACATGTACCTATTTGCACATATCAAAATACATAATATATATATTATAAAATGTATTCGGATGCTGTTTGTACTTATGCATAATATTATATAAGTTATTCTACGTGTACTTGAATAATATATGTATTTATTTAAAGCATACAACACATGCATATATTTAAGTACGCCCATGTATGTGGTTACCGGTCGTCCGTGGACAATTCTGGACAACTAGTCCCCTAGACAATTTGTCTACTGGCCATTTCTCACATGGAATAAGCAAAGGTTAAGAATAAACCTAAGTCTGAGACTAAGCCTAAAACTCTGGTTGTCCAACGGACGAATTGTTCGGAGACGATTTGTCAGGGTACGAATTGTGTATGCCGTGTACATGCGTATATGATGTGTATATTATACGCTGCATATAACATATGTGCTTTGCATTAGTATATATATATGTTATGTTAGTGTATATAATATATAAATATGTTTCTTATATTGAGCTGAATATTTTATGCATGAATGCTGGAACATTGCTACTTGAGAAATTGTAGTCATAACGGTGCTATACTATGTGTTTCATATAAACTGAAAATTTCTGCGATTAAGGTCGTTGCTTCAATCCTCGGCCATCGTATAGACATAGAAATTTAATAAACCTTTGTTTGGTGCATATGCTCTAAATTATGTTATACAAATACCTGTCATAGTTTTACTTTAGATTTAGCATAGGAATTTGATCTTTCACTGCACCAAAATTAAAATATAACGCTAAAATACCGCAAAGATTTCAAATTTTCAGGCTCCAATGCCTCGAGCAATAAGAATAAAAACAAAAGCATTAGCTCTAAATTTCCTTAAAAAAATTGAAGTTGTAAGTGAATTTTAGGGGTGCCGTAATCTGAGCCTTAATCTACCAATAGTCCTTATATAGCTTACTTGTGTATTTAGCTTAAGGCGCGGAGATGTCGTTTGCAAACTCCACTCTCCGAGATGGTCTTTCGCAAAATATTACAGTACAAACCGTCTGGGTGTGTATTTGAATCCGTCTGAATGTTGAATGAAAACTTTCTGGCATGATTACAATTTTTCAGCTGCTAAATAACCAGAAAATTTAATTTGCCAACTTTTCGAAACTGGCATACTTCCTACGACCCAAAGTGCAACATTTATTTCGGCATCAGGCTTATAATCTGCAGATACCGCGATAAAAATTTCACTGTCGGAGATCGCCAATATTTGTCGCAGTTGCCTAAATAGAGGTTGATCCCACTACTTTCACCCCACCTGTCCCATTCGGTAATCACGTGAAAGAATGCTAAGCCCACCTAGTGCTTATAAGCAAAAAAGTACAGTAATAAATGTATAAGTTAAATTAATTTACACTCCAAGCAAAAACAAACGCAGTTTCTACGCAAAGTAGCTTCTGAACAGAAAGGTGGTTACCGTTTTTTATATAATGTGCGTTTTATATAAATGCATATATGAATGTAGTTGCACTATTAAATGATTCTTATAATAGATATATATATAAATTAAAATAAACATATATATTCAACCCTATTCAAATGCATATTAATATTAATGAATTTACTTATTTATTTATTTATTTATATGTATTAATTATTTGTTTAAATGTATATTTTACATCATTGAGCAATCATTTTACACCGTACTGTTTCCAAAGCACGCACTTTTAAGTTTTTATTTTTCTGATTTTCAAGCTCTGAAACATCAAAACCTATGCTAACTGCGAATGTGAAACCTTTCGTTTCAACAACTATATTTCTACTATTTTTGTTTCAACTACTGAAGCCGCTTCTTCTTCAAAATTCTTCTTGTAGAAAATGCTTTATTTTTTCATTTGTTAGCGATATATTAGCTATGCAGGCGGGAGATAGTAGTTCGAAGCTCGATGAAAATCGAAGTTTTATGAAATTCTATACACGAAATAAAAGCAATTTTTATTTTTTCAGTAAATTGCTAGCAAGTTGCCAACCAATAAATTGTTTTTGTTTTCCAATTCTTCATTGTTTTAAATCTCTTGAAAAATGCTCCACTTTACAAAAATATCTATTTTATTTTTTTCGTGCGCGTTTTGGCAGAGAATTTGAGATTTCAATAAAAATTTTATCTTTATTTTTTAAACATTCACAGTATTGGCTAACAGTGATTTTAGATATATATACGGAGCTGCTTGGGTTTGCAAGGACGTTATATTTCTAAAATAAAACTAGTTCTTTTAAAACAGGATTGCGGCCAAACTTTTAAAACTTGTGTATAATTAGAATATTACAAAAATCACCAATACTATCGTGTCAATATACTATATAATGGACGGTGGTAGAAGCACCAAGGGCGGGCAAAACTTTCAAATGGGGGTCTTTTACAACTAAGCGATGCATTATACTTAAACATGCATACTTTGTACATGCAATAAAAAATTATAGTAACTGTTCATCGGTTCCTGCGTTATCGGAGTGGCAATAAAATTTAACAAATTACAGGAGTTAAGTAATAAATTATACTATTTTTATTGAGATTTTAGTACTTCTTTTGTTATTATAGCTTAGTTTGCTTGCAGTGGTAATTGTTTAATCTGTTAATGATTCTTATATGACGGTTATCCGTGCCGACAATATGGAATATTATGTGATTTTTCGTTGGTTGAGTCAAGGAACAAAAGGAGATCAAACCCAGCTTTTGTCTAATTAGGATCTTGTTGTACCTAGAGCCAGCCTAAGCGATTAGAATCTTATTTTACCTATAGCGACGTTGCTTTTTGTTCCTTCGATGTAGGGTCTTCCTATCAATGTGAAGCAGAATTTACCAAGCGCTTGATTGGTCACCCACCAATAGGGAACGTGAGTTGGGTTAGGCAGGCACTTGCTGATGCATATTGCAAACGTTTTTTCCAACTATATGACCGATTTAAATTCGTTGACAACAACTACTGCGCCATTCCGGAAGTCCATATAAGGAAATAAATGAAGAGCTTGCATATCTTATTAAAAGTATTAACCATTTGTACGTTTTATGCACTCTCTGGCTGCATCCACTTATGACAAATGGTATCAAGTTCATATAACTTGCAAAATTGGACCTAATTACCCTTAACTTTAGCGGACCTAAAGACCCCAATTTTGCAAATTGTTTCTTCGGATAAACAAATCTTTCGCAACGACGCGAACTGTATTAAGCAATACATAGAAACTGCTCCTATATTTATTTTGGTCATCACAATCAGTGATTCGCCAAACGCCCTTTCTAGATACTTCCACATGTATACAAACAATTTTAATATACTTTTCCATTCACAAGGTTCGCGAAAATCAGTGAGAATAATGTGCTATAAATCAGTATTTTTTGAAAAAATTATAATGAAACTACAGTTCAAACGAATATTTTGACGTCGACTTGCTTTATATGTTCATTATTTTTACGCAGCTTGGTCATTCATCCACGTCAGCTGCAGCTTTTCAAAATTGCAGGTATTGATCTCCCTATTATCGCAAGTGAATGCAAGTTTAAGGTGCGTTCACGCCTTGAAACTTTTTGCTCAACATTTGAGCTCAAATTTTGATCAAAGTTTTAACAAAATGTTTGAACGTATGAACATACATAAGTCTCAGGTGGTTGTCTGTCATTCATATTACAGAGTCAAGGTAACCCAAATAGTGTACATATAAGAGAATGAATAGCCAGGCCCTGTCATAACACAATAAGCATAATCCGTAGTTCTTATAATTCGCGGTTCTTATATAACTATTATAAGCGAGTTATGGCTAAACTTGGGATATGTGTCTACTGTTTTACACATTTCCCTGATTAAGGTAGTTCGTGTTGAAAACTATATTACATTCCTTTGCGGGTACTTTAGTCACAAACTCACACAACGCTCAGGTGGTATTCCATTGTAGAAGTAGCGACAATTGAGTGCCACTAAAACATTTATATACAAGATTTGTAGTCGTAGTTTCAAAGTGGGAAGCAATCATAGTTGGTTAGATTCCATGATGTGTTCACTTTGGAAATTCTAAAAATTCATTTGTTGGTAAAATAAAAGATCCAGAAAATTTTTGTCCAAATAGTTACTAGAAAATTCAGGACCAATTCAACACCTACAACAAATACTTGACAACGTATAACAAAGTAAGAATTCATAAAAAAGTATGTGTCCGAAATTGTTTATATCCACTGTGAGTTTTTCGCATTATCAGGGTGATCCAGAGCTAAATCCGTAAGTAATGACGACATCTGCGGACTTCAAATATTTACTAGAAAATTCTGATCCAGTTCAAACACTTCCAACAAATAGTTGACAACGTATAACAAAGTAAGGCTTCATAAAAAAGTATGTGTCCGAAATTTTTTATATTCAATGTGAGTTTTTCGCATTAGCAGGGTAATCCGGAGCTAAATCCGTAAGTAATGACGACATCTGCGGACTTCAAATATTTACTAGAAAATTCTGATCCAGTTCAAACACTTCCAACAAATAGTTGACAACGTATAACAAAGTAAGGCTTCATAAAAAAGTATGTGTCCGAAATTTTTTATATTCAATGTGAGTTTTTCGCATTAGCAGGGTAATCCGGAGCTAAATCCGTAAGTAATGGCGACATCTGCGGACTTCAAATATTTACTAGAAAATTCTGATCCAGTTCAAACACATCCAACAAATAGTTGATAACGTATAACAAAGTAAGAATTCATAAAAAAGTATGTGTCCGAAATTGTTTATATCCAATGTGAGTTTTTCGCATTAACAGGGTGATCCGGAGCTAAAGCCGTAAGTAATAACGACATCTGCGGACTTCGCGGATATTACCAGTTGTTTGATACGTCTGTCTGCATCAGCACCAGTATTTTTTCTAACAAATTGCCTCTGGCGTCACAATGAGTATCTGTTAGCAGCGCTATTTACAACGAATGTATCATATGGAACAAGAACTAGCGTTGCTTATAAGGGTCATAATTGTATTCTGAGGCACTTCTTGTTTTCTGTTCTAGTGAGTTCCCGAAAAATTTATGTCTTAGTCCCTGTTTTAATTCTTTACATAGTAACCGCGAAAACTGATTTTATTCTATTACGTTACCTTCATATTCACAGTTTGCTTTACTCAGGCGGTATTTTCATTAATTATTAGAGCAATTTACTATTAATTCTCAATTTATTGCGGCTATGCCTGTTGAACAACCCCAAATTTTTTCATGTGCACTGGAAGCGCTACTCTGGTTTTCTTAAACGATATTTGCTGAAAAAATTATTCTGTGGCAAGTTAGATTATCCTCCTACATAGTTATAGATACTAAGGTAGATTTTTATTGGAAGAGCGGACATATAACTTAAAAATGTATTAACGGGTCATTCACGTTTTTACAGTTGATGAGTTTAAGGACTGGTACATACCGATAAATACATCGATTTTTGCTATCTTTCCTTCGCAAACAGTGATGTCCAATGTTAAGCCAAAATTAGTACAGATTTTGCTGTTATTGTGCAAAGCGTGATCACAAGTAAACCAAACTGATTCATATTTTCGCACTTCAAAATATCAAAGAGAGTGTGCCTACAGGTATAGCATCTCGAGAATACCTTCATACGCTAGATAATTTGCGGACAAGAACTGGCAGTTTTGCAAGAAAATGTAGCTGCTATTGCGTTTGCTTATACAGGTTCAATTCAGCACAATGGTAAAAAGTTTGTTCAAAAAGATAATTCATGCGGGAATTTGTTAACTGTTGCATCTTCTAAATAACTAGCCCGCTTGTTTTGACGTTAAATATTGAGTGCTTTGGATACGCGGAACGCGGATTTGCCATTAAAATATTGGTATATTAAAAAGTATTAACCTACCAAAATTTCACCAACTAAATATTATTTGCAGTTTTTAACTGGTTTACCGATAAAAGCGAATTTTTACACCTATAACTGTCGTAGCGAAACGTCTAGTTTACCAAACGCACGTATGCAAAAGTTAATATTTGTTACAATAAGATCTAGTTTGAACTTATCATGCATGTAATTCTAGACTATGTATCGCTCGGCTCAACCTGGTTCTTAGTTTGGCTAAAATAATCCTAATTGACGTTATCCAGATTATGAATGGTGTTATACAAAAAGATAGGTAGTACCAGGATCTCCGTCTTAAATCGCTCGCATTTTTTACACCGCAATAGTATATTTACCTAACTAAGTGTAGAAATGATCTCAAGATTTATATGTTTCAAAGCACAACATATATATAGATTTGACAAATGACAATATAATCTCAAGTGGTGTACATTACACATTAATATAGCACATTGTTTTATAAATGCTCTTATATATATCTAAGAAACAATTTTCCGGAAAGATTTTTTTATTTGAACAAAACTTACTCAATTCTAGAGAGCGTAGGCAGAAGAAGATGGATGAATATAGGTTAGGATCGAATGAATGATCCTCATTGCTATTGTATAGTTTCTTATTTACTACATTTTTTTGCATTCTGACTAGTGCTGCTAACGTTTTATGAGCAAATTTTAAATTAAAGCTTCTTTTTCTATTTTATGTTGAGTTACATAGATATTCGAAAACATTTTCATTTAGTAGTCGAAAACATATTTTATATGTGTCAAGTGTGAAATCGTGAAAAGATATCTACAAAGCTTTAGTCTATACGATGTCCAGGAACTACAAGGCTTTTTTGTAGGTGTGAATGCAAATATGTGTCTGAGGCGTTACTAAGCAGTATGCTGTAACGGATGACTCTACATTACATGTCAGGTGGGTACGATTGTCTGGGGCAATAACCCTCTGAATCAGTTCCCCAGCACAAGCAAGACATTCGCTTGACTTCCACTAAGCCTCTTCCTTGTTCTCCTTCTAATTATAAAGCATTTGTCGGTTCCAGGAGTGTAATAACGGAATATCTACCCAGGACTGTCTTGACTAGTTAAAATCGGTTTTGCATAAAACTTAGTATGCTTAATTATTATCAAACACAGAATAGGCATTCCGCTGTTATTTGGTGTTCCCACTATAGCTCGCTTACTTCGAATAAAATCGTGTTCAGATCAGTTATCTCAATATTTTATTTCTTGCCGATATAGAGGCACATATTTGTAACAACGTACGTTGCGACGCAACGCACGTGTCCGGTTTGCCGTACGGCGTGCGTTTCCATGTGCGGTCGTCATTGCACTCTTTGTGAGTTGCTTTAAATAGCCGAGCATCAGCTCTTAAATTGTTTAATGGCTCAAGTTATCCAGCTTTAATCCGCCGGTCAGGCAAAATTTTCCACAACATTATACGAAATGCACTATAATTTATGCTTGAATGTGTTAAAGACCATTTGAGCAGTGTTGCTAGATTGATCATGGTTTAGATATATCGCCTCGACGTCTGGTCATTTAATAGAGACTATTTTTGGCATATAAAAACTGCACGAAAGGTAAAACATACATGAACGATGTAATCGATAAAATCTTGGACAAACAAAATATTCAACTGGTAGTGTACTAAAAACTTACAGCAACGGTCTTTTAACTTTAATGTTAAAATGTGGGCAAATAAAGCGAGTTATGCTAAGCAATTTTTATTGGCAATCACACCAATCTTTCAAGCTAAATCACTATAGCCCAGAATTTAGATATATGATATCGACATACGTGATATTTTTAATCAACGACCTAAGACCAAATCTTTATCGTCTGAGGAATATTAATTGCTGCTATAGCAGCGATACTTTAATTTTAAAAGCTTTCTGAGACGAAGACATGTCGAATATGTATAAACAAAAAATTTTCAAAATACATGTAGATAGTAATTAGATATAGTGATGAAATGCAACGGTAACATTTAAATCATATGTTGTGGCTTACTGCATTCTAGACTATCAGCTGACAATTATTTTGACTAATTACCATGCAACTTTTCTGCTGCATATGTTACTTTTCCATGGTTTGCTGTGTTTGCCGTTTTAATTTTGTTTTAGAACATTATTAACACGTTATGACAGTTTCATTTGTGTTCGATTAATGCAGCGTTCACAGAGAAATGTGTAAACTCGCTATACCATGCAACAAATATTGCCGTGATTCTTTTTACGCAATTTATGACAATAGGCAACATGAGTTAAATTCGTGGCATTATGATACCGTTTTAATATATTCTTCTGAGCTAAGTGATCCTAACTGGGATGTTACTGCAATCAGATCTAAGAAATGCAACGGTATATTAATTTTGTCCAGTAACAGATATCTGTTCTCACTCAGATATATTAATAAAATCAATACATTACATTCTATGAAGCTTGCCGATGAGTAATCAGCTAGAGAACACATGAGAATGCGTGACACAAGACAGTGAACAACAAGTCACTCCAAGTGAGTACTGACCACTCTAACTGAATAGTGATCACCAGAAAACATAATAATATTAAAATCAT
Organism: Trileptium ribeirensis; assembly: GCA_030248225.1. Lineage (NCBI taxonomy): Eukaryota > Metazoa > Nematoda > Enoplea > Enoplida > Thoracostomopsidae > Trileptium > Trileptium ribeirensis. The sequence continues at coordinate 63,760 of JASANE010002053.1, forward strand.
AAATTGCGTAAAAAGAATAAACGTTGAAATACGCAACGTTGAAACAGGCAACGTTGAAATACGTTTAACTTGACATGCTTCGCATCCATGTGCTTAGCCATGTTTATCCACTGCTATACCGGTTGAATTGGTGTTCTTGTTGGTCAATGACTTTTTAGCTTGTTCCATCCAAACAGATAAACTTAAATTCAGACCTTTGCAAGCTGTGTCGACGGTCGCCGTTGTTACGGTTTGTTGAACAGTCACCGATCGACTGTCTGTTTAATTACCCCGGTGTGCAACTTCGTTTTATGCTGGGTCTCGTATCCTAACTACGTACTTGGTATCATAGTATGGTTAGTTAATTCATGATCGCTAACTAGATAGATGCTTCGTACGGACCGTTGCGCTTCAACAATTTGGGGTTATATGTTCAACCTGAAGCTTGTTATATGGTGATCATACTTGGGCGAGGTCCGAAGTCCCAGGGGTATAGCGGCTGCGACAAGCGACGAGGTGGTGGAGGTCGTTAGGGGTGGATATATTATTGAATTTTTTTTGGAACTCAAATTTTCAATACTTCTTGGCACTCAGCTTACCAATTTTCCCTGAATATTTGTCCAATCTCTCCCCCCCCCCATTTTTCCAATTTCGCGCAATTTTTGCTTATTTTTGCTCGACCTTTACCCAAATTTTCCGCGCGACTTAGGTGTGCGGTGGGTGCGGAGCCGCAGGAGAGTTCAGGCGGAGGGTCAACGATGCCACGGGGACGGATCCGAGCCTCAAAGAGGCATCCCCCTGGATACGATGCCATGCTTCTATAGATCTATGCTTCTATAGTTCTGCTCCTTAGTATTTGTGATCCTGCTTAGTCTCGACTTTGACTGATTACTTCATCGTTTGACAATTCACATCAATTGAATAAAAGCTAATGCAAGGACTTCAACCACAAATTCTTAGTGCCACGTGAGTGCCATAATGGTTTATTATGTTAGAAGCATCATGTTCATATTTGCTTGCAACAAAACCGACTCTAAATAAAGAAATTCAGGTGCCGGCACACCTTCTGGACTGGTTGGACGGGTACAGCATGTTATACCACTCGGTCACGCACGGAAGGCTATCTACCCGAATTTCGCGGTTAGAGCCTGCAAAACGGTTACAAAACCATTATATTTCTGCAAAGACAGTTAGGGTCACCATTTATATGCTAGCCCATTTATGCTTCTAGTGTGTTTAATAACTGAAAAAAAAATCATGATTGCTACAGCATTTACTTAGTTTACTCAAAGATTACTCAGAAGCAGCGGAACAATTAATGGTTGCTATTACTTAGGGTAATAATATTGTGTATTATCGCATTGTTTGGCTTCGATTTCTGTCACTTTATCTCAAAATTTGATATCGGACCAATGATGGGCTTCGCACAAACTCGGGAGAATCGTAATATATACATTCAGTTCGTAATCCTGATCACGACAGACGTTATCAAGTCGTGTCATCGCAATTATTAATTCTATCCAGAAAATGGTCAAGCCTTAGGACTTCTAAATCGCATCTGGCGATTCGTTTAATTTTCACGTGTACTTTTTGTAATCGATCGATAACTGCAATCCATGAGTACAAAATGCAAAATTGCGGCTACAAATTAATTTTTTTCAAAAAATTAGTTTAACCATCTGTCGCTAATAACCCGCCCTGTGACAGCGTTGATAAGAAATGACTAGTAACGAAACGATAACGTTTTTCTACGTTTAGTTCGCTTGCGTTAGTCCTATACGCGCGTTTGTATTGTACACATATTTTGGTGACAATTCGTTACAATATATTAGTCAGAACAAATTATGTTAAAAAATTATGCTGGAATGCGTCTGTACTATCGCGTACAAAACGTAAAAACAACTAACTAAAAATTATCATTTGCAATATGTGGTTGGACTACAGATTACGTCGGGTTCTAATTTTCAGTTGGACGTTCAGGTAGGCTCTGGAGCGTCGAAAGCTTTTCGAAAGTGGGAGACCAGTGAAAAAGTTGGGTTGGGGCGGTAGTTAACTATCATTTCATTAAAACCCCACAGCTAATTTCTTTCATACTTGTCAGCAAAAAGTGGGCAGGTGAAGCTTCTTTACGACACCTCTGGATAGTATAAAGCTTGGCGTGCCGACCTTTACCACGGTCTAATGTGTATTTTCAGTTGGACTTTCAGGTAGGCTCTGGAGCGTCGCAAGCTCTTCGAAAGTGGGAGACCAGCGAAAAAGTTGGGTTGGGGCGATAGTTAACTTTCATTTTATTAAAACCCCACAGCTAATTTCTTTCATACTTGTCAGCAAAAAGTGTGCAGGTGAAGCCCCTTTACGACACCTCTGGATAGTATAAAGCTTGGCGTGCCGACCTTTACCACGGTCTAATGTGTATTTTCAGTTGGACTTTCAGGTAGGCTCTGGAGCGTCGCAAGCTCTTCGAAAGTGGGAGACCAGCGAAAAAGTTTTGTTGGGGCGGTAGTTAACTATCATTTCATTAAAACCCCACAGCTATTTTCTTTCATACTTGTCAGCAAAAAGTGGGCAGGTGAAGCTTCTTTACGACACCTCTGGATAGTATAAAGCTTGGCGTGCCGACCTTTACCACGGTTTAATGTTTATTTTCAGTTGGACTTTCAGGTAGGCTCTGGAGCGTCGCAAGCTCTTCGAAAGTGGGAGACCAGCGAAAAAGTTGGGTTGGGGCGGTAGTTAACTTTCATTTTATTAAAACCCCACAGCTAATTTCTTTCATACTTGTCAGCAAAAAGTGGGCAGGTGAAGCTTCTTTACGACACCTCTGGATAGTATAAAGCTTGGCGTGCCGACCTTTACCACGGTTTAATTTTTATTTTCAGTTGGACTTTCAGGTAGGCTCTGGAGCGTCGCAAGCTCTTCGAAAGTGGGAGACCAGCGAAAAAGTTTTGTTGGGGCGGTAGTTAACTATCATTTCATTAAAACCCCACAGCTAATTTCTTTCATACTTGTCAGCAAAAAGTGGGCAGGTGAAGCTTCTTTACGACACCTCTGGATAGTATAAAGCTTGGCGTGCCGACCTTTACCACGGTCTAATGTGTATTTTCAGTTGGACTTTCAGGTAGGCTCTGGAGCGTCGCAAGCTCTTCGAAAGTGGGAGACCAGCGAAAAAGTTGGGTTGGGGCGATAGTTAACTTTCATTTTATTAAAACCCCACAGCTAATTTCTTTCATACTTGTCAGCAAAAAGTGGGCAGGTGAGGCATCTTTACGACACCTCTGGATAGTATAAAGCTTGGCGTGCCGACCTTTACCACGGTCTAATGTGTATTTTCAGTTGGACTTTCAGGTAGGCTCTGGAGCGTCGCAAGCTCTTCGAAAGTGGGAGACCAGCGAAAAAGTTTTGTTGGGGCGGTAGTTAACTATCATTTCATTAAAACCCCACAGCTATTTTCTTTCATACTTGTCAGCAAAAAGTGGGCAGGTGAAGCTTCTTTACGACACCTCTGGATAGTATAAAGCTTGGCGTGCCGACCTTTACCACGGTTTAATGTTTATTTTCAGTTGGACTTTCAGGTAGGCTCTGGAGCGTCGCAAGCTCTTCGAAAGTGGGAGACCAGCGAAAAAGTTGGGTTGGGGCGGTAGTTAACTTTCATTTTATTAAAACCCCACAGCTAATTTCTTTCATACTTGTCAGCAAAAAGTGGGCAGGTGAAGCTTCTTTACGACACCTCTGGATAGTATAAAGCTTGGCGTGCCGACCTTTACCACGGTTTAATGTTTATTTTCAGTTGGACTTTCAGGTAGGCTCTGGAGCGTCGCAAGCTCTTCGAAAGTGGGAGACCAGCGAAAAAGTTTTGTTGGGGCGGTAGTTAACTATCATTTCATTAAAACCCCACAGCTATTTTCTTTCATACTTGTCAGCAAAAAGTGGGCAGGTGAAGCTTCTTTACGACACCTCTGGATAGTATAAAGCTTGGCGTGCCGACCTTTACCACGGTCTAATGTTTATTTTCAGTTGGACTTTCAGGTAGGCTCTGGAGCGTCGCAAGCTCTTCGAAAGTGGGAGACCAGCGAAAAAGTTGGGTTGGGGCGGTAGTTAACTTTCATTTTATTAAATCCCCACAGCTAATTTCTTTCATACTTGTCAGCAAAAAGTGGGCAGGTGAAGCCCCTTTACGACACCTCTGGATAGTATAAAGCTTGGCGTGCCGACCTTTACCACGGTCTAATGTTTATTTTCAGTTGCACTTTCAGGTAGGCTCTGGAGAGTCGCAAGGTCTTCGAAAGTGGGAGACCAGCGAAAAAGTTGGGTTGGGGCGGTAGTTAACTTTCATTTTATTAAAACCCCGCAGCTAATTTCTTTCATACTTGTCAGCAAAAAGTAGGCAGGTGAAGCCCCTTTACGACACCTCTGGATAATATAAAGCTTGGCGTGCCGACCTTTACCACGGTATAATGTTTATTTTCAGTTGGACTTTCAGGCAGGCTCTGGAGCGTCGCAAGCTCTTCGAAAGTGGGAGACCAGCGAAAAAGTTGGGTTGGGGCGGTAGTTAACTTTCATTTTATTAAAACCCCACAGCTAATTTCTTTCATAGTTGTCAGCAAAAAGTGGGCAGGTGAAGCCCCTTTAGGACACCTCTGGATAGTATAATGCTTGGCGTGCCGACCTTTACCACGGTCTAATGTTTATTTTCAGTTGGACTTTCAGGTAGGCTCTGGAGCGTCGCAAGCTCTTCGAAAGTGGGAGACCAGCGAAAAAGTTGGGTTGGGGCGATAGTTAACTTTCATTTTATTAAAACCCCACAGCTAATTTCTTTCATACTTGTCAGCAAAAAGTAGGCAGGTGGAGCCCCTTTACGACACCTCTGGATAGTATAAAGCTTGGCGTGCCTACCTTTACCACGGTCTAATGTTTATTTTCAGTTGGACTTTCAGGTAGGCTCTGGGAGAGTCGCAAGCTCTTCGAAAGTGGGAGACCAGCGAAAAAGTTTTGTTGGGGCGGTAGTTAACTATCATTTCATTAAAACCCCACAGCTATTTTTTTCTTTCATACTTGTCAGCAAAAAGTGGGCAGGTGAAGCGTCTTTACGACACCTCTGGATAGTATAAGGCTTGGCGTGCCGACCTTTACCACGGTTTTGTTGTTGTTGTCGTTGTTGTGGTTCTGCATGTTTCTAGTGTGGACTCGAGTGACCTTTCTGTCGCTCAGGTCACTTGTGTGTCTCATGTGTAATGTGTGCTCATGAGCAGTGTATGTGTATGTGTATGTGTATAGATATGTATTTGTATATGTGTATATATTATATATTAATATATATGTAACATGTAGGAAACTGACAAAAAACTGGATGCGTGAGGACAAGACGTACAAAACGACATTAAATTCGTGAGTTTTACGGACGGACTGGACGCCTAGGAATCGGAGAAACAGGGGGTAGATTTAGGGCCCTCCCATGGGTTCCGGGAGTCCCTGAATCAGACCCCGGATAGAC
>JASANE010002056.1:0-17895 GCA_030248225.1 Trileptium ribeirensis
AGGTGCATGAGGGCCTCTGAAACGCTGCTCATCAATCAACAGCATTTATGCCAATCAACACAACCCGCGTACTATATTATCGACATCTCTTTATTATAATGCTATATAGCTGAGGGGACAAAGGAATTTCTAGCATCCGAAATTGTTGTCGAAGCGCCCTACAAAAGCTGTAACTAACGCGTGATTTTGGACGCCAGAAACAAAATGTACTGCGACATTTAACCCTATTAAAACAAAGTGTAAGAAATACTGGGCATGGTAGTACGGGTGTCTATAGTAAATAACAAGTGATTATATGTAGGGTATCCCATAAGTAATGCCTGAGCATTAAAGTGACTCATCGTCTCCATTCACAGTACCATCGAAGAGGAACAGCCCAATAAGTTCAACAGGCCACATTCCGACCCATACTGTCAGATCAGGGGCATTCATATGGTGTTCGATAGCGTTATGATCATTTCTGCATGCCAATAAACAGAATTATGACCGGTTAACGTGGACGTGCAGTTTAAAATAGCTTTATTGGATCAATTGACTTCGTCAGCTAAGCCCGAATCATCGCTGAGATGTTGTAGCCATTTTTCACAAAATTCAACCCTGTGGTCATAATCATCCTCATTCAGAGCATGTATTAGCGTAGAGTTAAAAGGTTTTAGACCGAAACGTTTAACAATTAGGAAAACATGTCTTTGTCGGACTATTGTTAAAATGATATGAAATATCAGCTATCGCAGCATCACCAGATGCCGTCGGTGGTCTTGCTTTTTCGAGGTAAGTCAGCTGATGAACCTGTTAGATCAAACCTTTTACTAATAGAAGCAACAGTTATATGATATGGTGGCTGTGAAGACGAATGCCGAGACCATTCGCTCGCACAAATTCACGGCTATTTTGGTTAATGGAAAACACTTTTACTGCTATCGTTCGATCAGCCAAATTAAGTCGAGTATCAGACATTATGTTGTGTGGATATTTATAATTTGTTCGGTTATAATTCCTGAAAGTATGTGGGTTGTAAGTATATTACGTGAGTTTCAGCAACAGTTTGAAGTTGAGGCTTTACCATGAGACACCACATACGTTATGTTTCAAATTATACGTTGTGTTCCAAATAAATTCTTTATCAAGAAGTATGTATACAGTGAATGACAGCGCATGTGCGTAATCAATGCAGCAAAATTTAAAGTAAACTAGACAGTTTTGGGAAATTTCAATCAACTAATTTCGTTAATAAACATTTCGTCAATGAAAAGAACAACACTTAACTTACGATATACATTTGGACATATGCGAAAAGCACCTATACATTTGAATTTAACCACTACAAACATAATCCCATATTAATTTATTAAATTTGGATTTCAAGACCCCTGGATTCAAATTATTTCAGCCTCATTTTTCTAAACAGACGTTCAAACGTTCAATTTTTTCTTAAATATTTGGGTTGAAAATATTACCTCGAAGTTAGATTAAATTTTGATTAAAATTTGATCAAAATTTGACACTAAGTTGTAATGTGAAAATATATCCGATTGCAAAGCTTCAGCATTTGATTCAAAATTTGAACTTAAAATTTTATGATTAAAAATCAATTTAAGAAAATTATATTTAAGAAAACTTTAAAAGTTTGAATAGTGTTCACACGTTTAAATTCACCAAAAATGCTAAGAAGATGTAGACGTTTTCAAATTTTGAGAAAACATTTGAAACTGTGAAAACACTACCTTTAGATTCAAGTTTTTATTTGTTCTTCGTTTTGACCATGCACAAATATGCTTTGTCGCTTTGACCCGTTATACTATATCATATGTATATCAAGTGGGCAATGGTTAAGATGTAGTGTTTTCCCCTGAAATTTTTGACCCTTTCAAGTGACGGAAAAGTGTTTAAAATTTATTTATAATAGACTAGTAGTGCTGATAACAACACAAAATAATAAGATCGCCTTGTCCTAAAGGATTTAAGCATGTGTGCAGTGCTGATGAAAAGAACTTTACTTATGCAGAGCTAATCGTAAAAAGCAAAGTGACCTGGAAAAAAGTTCCATGTGCATCCGTGGTCCACCTAACTCAGCTGGAAGCTTCTTGGCAAAACAACAAACAAAACAAAATAATAACTTCTCAGTGATTCAAAAATTTAACGTAACTGAGTTAAAGCCAATTCCACTGTAGGTGAGCTTTAGGCCGTTGACTCTGGAAATTACAAACGGATTGTCATTGCTTCGGCAATGGCAAACACAAAAGGTCACGGCAGTCTTCTCGCCTCGAGATGAGGATGTCCACAGCTATTGTGAAAATAGGTAGCACCTGGTAATTGGCAGGAATTACCCAGTGATAGCCAAGATCCTCTCTACGGCTATAAGCTCAGTTTTTAGTGTACAAATCACGCCTTTGAAGATCGACCAAGGGAATACTTGAACAAATTCGAAAATAAATGAGGACACAAAAAGTGTCGCTGCGCCCTCCAACTAAAACAAGTTACTGGCTGATATTTTTTATGAAACTCCCAAGTATAGCGCACAAGCTCATAATAAAAACAGCCAATTGTATACGTATGTAACTTGTCCGTGAACACGCAGGCTTGGATTTCGCGGATGGTAACATGTTTGGGTAGACCTTAGTCGGCTGTGGTTTAAAATATAGGATTATAGCATCAAATTTCTAGGATTCCATCGGCTCATAATCATACGTAGTCCACGTAGGCGTTTTTCGTAATTACACGCTAAAGCACCATTGTAATGTATGTATTTTATAATAACTTTGTATGCAGTAAAATTTATAATATTTATGAGAATATTTTTTATTTGTGTAAAAAAACTACTTTTAGGCAAACGACGTTCACGAAAATGAAAACTGTTTTTCTAATGCTAATCTATTGGTTTAGGCTTTAGCTATGTCCTAGTCGCCTCTCCAGGCATATTTTGTTATGTGATTTGATTGTACAACACAATAAGCTACGAATACCACCACTAACCTGTAATCTTGACACGATAATCGACCCAAACTGTGCCATTTGGATAAATCATAAGGAAAATATTTTTAAATGGAGAATCGTGGATACGCGCTTGTTTGCTGTTAATAAAACACGAATTGGGGACCCAGATTTTTCGTAAAACTTGCTCGCCAAGAGTAATATTGTTTTTGCATGGATTCAAATGTTCATAACGGAGACCGGGATCAATCCATAGTTCATTTATGTATATATCAGATTCGAATTCGGATGTTTGTTCAGACACCGAACTGACTTCTTGGATCCAAAATTCAACTCGTACCTCAACGCCTAACAATACAATGTCTACAAGTAAAAATTAGAAGTTCAATGATAGTTAGGCAACACAGCGGTAGATTAGAGTAATGAAAACCAACGTCAAACACTGTTGCGCTGATTTAAAAGTTACAGGTACACGAATTTAAAATGTTAAGAACCTAGTTAAATCTATTGCAAATAAACTGTCGTGAATATATAGAGAGAATTTAATATATGGAACAATTCAACCGAAGGTCTAGAATTGGAATGAAGATTTAAAGCAATAACTATGTAGTTTTCGTAGATTAGCCACAAAATTTTGATATTTTACGATCTTTATATCAGTCTGATATAATATCGAAGCAGTTGTCTTTGAGACACATTTCGATTTTAACATTAAAGATACTTCGTGTTAAAATAAAGATTCTAATGTTTTCCGAGTTTTTAACAATCATTTCGTTTTACTGTGGTATACAGCTAAATGCCGCAACGCCTACATTGGCAACAAACAACGCACAATCTCATATGCTTTGCCGCTAGACCCACACAAAAATTCCTTTGTTACCGAACAATTATAGCCTAAGTGATGTCAGTTTAAAGAGCAAGCGAACTCAAGATGCGCCAGAATATAAAATGTGTAAAAATGAACTCGCACTGTTTCACCGTTTTTAGGATTGCCCTGCAGGTAGACGTCAAATGTAGTTGCTACGCCTACATCACTTCTCAATTTTGTAGGTTCAAGCTTTACGTGACCATATATGGATTTAGTTTTGAAAATATAGCTAGAAATAAATATGAACTTCCTGTAAAGCAGCAGCGCAATATTCATTCATTACTATCACAATGCTGTAGAAGACATTATACCTGTAATTAAGTCATACCACCATGCACATTTTGTATAATTTAAAAATGTTATTTTGCGTATAATACTTATAAATTTGTAACTTATTATTTTTTCATGTATGCGCAAAGCCTTAAACGACTGTTCAAAATAAATTACAAATCACATTTTCACCGCTTAACGGAAAACAAACACTTAATACAGTTACATTGGGCCCGTGGTGTTGAAAGAGCAGTAAATCTTAAATAACTGGATGATAAAATGTAAAATCAATAAACTGTTGATTGGTAGCTAAGTAATTTCATTTATGAAGTGAGCAATTTTTAATATTTAAAATAGGTGCATTTTGAGTATATGCACAATGCAGTAAAAGTATGAGGAAGGAACTGCCGATTTTTCACTTTGAGCAATCTGGTATACATGATTATCACACATCTGTCCAACACTTAAAAACTTAACAGCAGCGCCCGAATTAATGGTTGCTGTGACATAGCGTCTTCAACTCAACGGTAACAATTATATTTCAGCTAACGAAAGCGAGGTTTGCAGCCATCATGGACAAAATGAACAGTTCACATAAACTGCGAGGCACAATCTCTTTCTAAACGTTTCGATGGTGTTGCTAATTTAGTTCGTAGGAAAACTTCAGTAGGTATGTATAGAGTAGCAGATCCTAGCTGCAGTTGCGTTTGTGTTTGCATCTTGAAATAAGCTGCTGCTCGTCGGATAAGTAACTTTGACTGTGAACCGGCAATGAGTTTCATGAAAAAAAATTTAGCGAATGATCCAAACAGGACTTTGAAATAGCTTAGGTTTCGTTACAGCTGTTTATATTCGTATACACATACTCTGAGTTAGACCAGTTTTATTCTTTTGAGCCATTTGAAGTTGCAGGGTACATAAAAAATTTCGAGAACTTACATTTGTGCTGACGTATTAAGTAAAATAAATAGTTGATTATGACATTGTTGTCATTAGTGAAACGCAAAAAGTCCAAACTATCCCACACTAAATTTGGACAACTTACGTTGAATGGACTGGAAAAGTATTTTTCAAAATTTCTTTTTAGCACCACCTCAGAACCTCAACGAATATGTGTGTAAAAAATGTTAACGAACAATATCAACACACAACACTCTTTATTTTTATCACAACCTATCATCGCCATATTGTTATTATAAAACCTTTTGGTTGAAAATCATATTCACATCGAGCGTCAATTCGTAACTGTGTTACTTTGAAAGGATTAACAGAACGGCAATAATTATGTAAAAAATTGCCCAGAGCGACTGCTTCTTGACGGTGGTAAGAAGCCTACAGTAGTCTATTTATAATGGTGTCATCGCATTACAAGTGCATTAATAAAATGCAAGTTTAACAACTACTATTGTATTTATTTAAATTAAATTTGTCTTCATGAATTGGTTAGGTAACTAAGTATTTTATGGACCTATATGATCCAGCGATAGTGCGCCTTTCAACATAGCGATCTCAGCGTAGTTTCTTTAAGCTTACCGTCACTAGCTGGTAAACGATGTTTATTGTAAGCTGAATCGCTGAGTAACATTTTCAAAATCGTTGTATCGTTGGTACAATTTCGTGTTTGTACACTTTTTAGTTTGGGATTCATGTGATTTATTTGCTCGTCCGTCGGAGCTTCCTGCTTCTCGTGATCCTGCAGTTTCGATTTGTCATCTTCTGAAGCTGCAGCATTACGTCGAAAGCGTTCAATTCGTCTTTGTAACTCAAGACTAGGTTGGTTACGCTTCTCTGGATAGTTGTTAAGACCACCGACTACAGGATACGATTTTGGATTTGCTGTGTTACGATGGCCGACTCTGCTGCGCGTTGGAGGTATCATTAGAATATAAAAATAACTCAAAAGTAAAATGCTAAAGAGACATCCAATGATTAACGGCAGCATTTGTCGCACAAGCGCCGAAATACGTTGCTGTCGATGTGCGTGATGAGATGCAGTCGATGCGATAGGTGGTGATAGGCTATAAGCGCAACACATCAAAGGTGTTGACGGGGGCATGGTGTTCGGGGTGGCATTAACTGTCATGACTGTTAAACTTTAAAAAATCTATATTATTAATGTTGATATAATGATGTTAGACAGTGAAACTATAAATACACGTAATCAATGTTTGTAGCTCATTATTAAAACGATACCTACAGAATAAAGGCAGTTAAGAGATGTAAAGTTATACCTTTGACCATCACGGTAAGTATATGTATTCATGAAATGCATTTAATTACTTAAACTACATTATTTTACTGAACTATAATTTATTTAAAGAAACAGACATGGCTACAGATCCCAAAAACATGACGACTCTCTGCAGACCGTTGTCCAGTTTGTCTGTATTCATGAAATGTTTCTAATGACTTAAAATACTTTGTTTTACTGAAGTATAATTTATTTAAAGAAACAGCCATGGCTACAGATCCCAATAATATGGCGACTCTCAGCAGACGGTTGTCCAGTTTGTCCAACGAGAGATGTATGGTGTAAAACAACGCTCGACTGTTAATTGATTATACATCTTGTGTAGCCAAAAGAAAATGGTTGTAAACGCCGGATGTAGCATTTCTTTTCACAGTTGACAATCAAAATTAGCTAATAAAAGGGAAATTGCTGTACACTACGTACATGGTTACTTTTCAGAGTTGGTTATACATTTTTAGCAAACTTATTTGAAAAATTTTATAAATTGCGCAATAGTCGGCTAAATGTATTGTGGTACAATACAGAATATATAAACATAATTTGTTAGCCCCAGTAGGTGTTTTAGCTGGCCCTCTTTCATTTATTTTTGATAAAAAATTAACAACCATTAAATTTTTTCATTGAACTGCGTTTTCGTAACGTTGCGGCGTTGGTCATAATTCCAACCTTGATCCTGTGTCTTACGCATAAACGATAGAGCTGAAATATTTTATATCTATATAAGTTTTCAAACTTTATTTTCACTGTAGTCTTGCATTTGAGCTCAGATGAGCTGTCATTCTTAAAGCCACTGAGGCCGTGAAACAATCATACCTATATTGTTTTTCACGGCGCTATGACATTTTCCATACACTGCTACTATTCCGATTGTTCCTTATTGGTCCGATCATTTCCGATTCTTATTACTCAATACAGATTTGATGCATGCAAATGTAATATAATTGATTGAAGTATATATACAAAATTAGATGCGAAAATGTTGCAAATACAAACATATCACAATAAAAAGAAAAATTTTATTGCAAAATATATGGTATATTTAATATTATCGTGATGATTCTGGGTCTCAATGGCATTTTTCTATGAAAACCTTCCAAACGCGTTTTTGATGGGTGGTTGTTGGAAAATGATGAAAATAATATTTAACCAAAATTATTTTTTATTAGAGAATTCAATTGTTTAATAATAATTTTAGTTTTATAGCACGAATTATACTCAAATGGTGATACTTCTTTTAATTAAACTCGAACATCGTGGCTTTAGAAGACTTTCATGATGTTTAAACGAAGCGCCTGTAATTACCCCATAACATTAGAAACTTCGTTAGGGAAAGGATTTGGTGTTAGGCTATGTCTTAAGCTTAAAATAAGCCGCAGCGTTACGGTCCGTAATGGAGGATTGTATTCATTGAACGCTGCGCAAGGCTGCATTGCGTGAAATATCTCAAGAAGTTTTAAATGAAACTCTAAATTAGACATTTTATCGGAGATATTTTGCAATGATCAATGTCTTATTCTATTCGCCGAATATTCATCAAACGTGTGTTCTGATCTAAATGCACCTAAAGCAAAGTTATAAATACGGACAACAATTACTATATATCTGACCGGCTGAACACAAGTAATAGCACACGGACATTGCTTTGTATACTGGTCAAAAAACTTCGAAACAACCGAAACATCTTTTAATATTGTGCATCTCTTAAAAGTGTTTTCTTCGGCTTTTCGTGCCGGATTTAACGCAAAACAAAAAACCAGACTATGTGTGGCAAGGAAGACCAAAGCTACTGACTTTGTAAACTCAATTACCTTTGCAGAAAAGTGTTATTTATGTGACTCACGCAGAACTAATAGAAACCGTGGTACTACCACGGCAACCACAATGAGTGATCTAATCCCCACCAACAAATAGAAAAATAGATTCGCTGTCATGACACTGCAACTGTCCAACTGGAAGAACGGTGAACGTGTATTACACAAATGTTTTTATCACATATTACACAAATGTTTCGTTAAATCATATAACGCCACGGATTTTTGTTAGATGTATTGGGCCGTTGAAGAGCCTTCGCTAACACCGTCCAGCCTGAGCCTAAGCTTAAGACTAACGATATACCTAAACCTAACATTAAGAACTATGTAAGTGTGGGTTTAGGCTTGCCGTTATGTATAGACTGGGAGATTTTAGTAAATAACCGAGTTAAGACGACATAGAATGCGAGTAAAGTATTTTAATGCGCAATACCCGTAAGTGCCTATGCATTAGCACACATTTTCAGTAAACCGTTCGTATGTGTAGGACATTATAGAAGTAGAACTCTGCGTTACCGTAAAAAGATCGTTGGCGCATAATTTATGCAGCGCGATGTTTCCATGTCATGCAGATGCGATCTCCAATGCAGTACCGTTATAGATTCCGTTAAGCAATAATACCAAAACTCAATTTAGCAGAATAAACATTTCAAACATTTAATTAAATATTCTTGCAAATCAGCACAACCCCATAGTTTAACTTCATACAGATGTTACCATTCACGTGTCTTAATAATTTCACATTGCTTTGGGCTAGAGAACCATAGAGCTGGTGTAGACGCATGCTTCTAGATACTAGTCTAGACGTATATAAATGTTGCACAGAAAACCGTATAACGATGCTTTTTAACAAGCTGGTCATTTAAAAACATGCAAGCTCAGTTCAATACAGCTGATGTTATCGTATCAATCTGGCAAGCGTATGTGTAACGAAGCATGCGTAGGCAAATATACATGAAGTTTCTCAAAATACAGAAGCTGGAATCACCCGCCTAGCGACTGTGATAGAAACATATTTAACTAAAGAATGTAATCCAAGCCCCGGATTCAGCTGTTAAATATCTACAAAACTTATACATTTACACAATAATGGTGCCTGTCTCATAGTTAGGCTACTCTCGGGAGCTGTCCAGATGATTTACTGGCCTCTCAACTGTAGTATATTTTAATTTGACTAGTTCTCAAATTTCAAGGTTTTCTAACACTAAACTTTTCCTACAAGAGTACACACTTTAGCTAATAAAATTAAAGAATAGTTAAAAACGGCATGTACTAGTCCCCGACATCTGTAGCGGTGCGACTGTTCGACGACGAAAGAAATCTTGTGTGGTACCTGCAGCACATACCATTCATACTGCTGTATGAACCCTTTAGAACCTCTCTGACGAGCCTAGTTGTATGGTAGCATGTAGTAGTAGCATTATAAAGCAAACTGTACATGGTTTGACAAAACAGTGACATAGTTACAAGAGTAGGTAATAAGCCCTTAAACGATGCCAGAACCCGCGTTTGCAGTTTTTCAAATTTGCTTTTGAAATCTGTACATAGTACAGTAGATTTTATGTGTCTATTAAACCTGTCGCGCATGGACATGCTACGAAATTTGATTCCTGGCTTTTAAAATTCGCAAATTCAAACGTGATGCAAAAATTTATAAAATAAGGTTTTGCTGTCATGGACCCAGCTAGCAAATCTACATAAGACCTTATGCAATATGCGCAATTTCATGACCTTTTAAAACCATGTCAGAGATATGGACGAGGCTCCGGAACCAAGATATTCCATTTTCGTATGGTTTATGACCTATTTTGCTCCTATATGCGTACAGAGTTATTGATTAATAACAAATCCGCAGGGTAGCCTGACCGAGGTCTTAATAGTCTGCTAAAGGTTTAAGCGTGAGCACTCAAGCATTGTGCAATCAAAAACAGATGACATGTTCGCAAATATATTTTACATGGATATATTCGCTTCAAATCCCTGCACTCGAGATAAAAATCGAATTCAGCATAGTTGTGTCGCTCAATATTGTTAGCAGGATAGTCTTTCATACCAGCTAATTCAGAGGAGTATGTTCACTCATCTGTGGCAACTAACTTGCCGCTCTCAGTTCTTGCTGCTGCTATACAAGTAAGGTTACATCAGTTATAGGAATAATATATATTTTGAGTTGAAACCAATGCAAATACTAGTCATTGATAGCAGAACGGCTGAAACTATCTGAAATAGCTCAAATTTTCGTAGGGTAGTAGTGGTGTTACTTGGTGAAATTTTACTTAATACTTCAAGTTGCACAATTAATGGCAAAATGGTAATAACTGCTTTTCAAACCGAAATCACCTCTTGCTGTTATATAACTCATATTTTCATAGTATATGTAATTTTAGACTGTGTAGCATTCATATTGATATAAATGTGACTAACTGCTTCCTCGATAAAACAAAAGTATTGCATCCTTCTCTGGGCAACAACCATTGTAAATAAAATCTTTTCATTAATTACGTGCTGTCAGAGTCATGTATTTTTTTCGATGTTACTACACTGCCTTACCCGGCGATTGCGGTAGTATCTACTTTAATATTCAGGACAAAATATGAGAAAAAAATTTCCAGAAAATCTCTACACCAAGAATGTTTGGTTACAGCTGCCCTACAGTTGAAAACTGGTGTATTGTTATAGGGCAGAACCACGGCAAGTTATAGCCAACTGGCACTGGCAATCACTAGAAACCTACGTAGACTGTTACTAATTATTTCACAAGATTATTAGTGTAGCCTACTTACCTACACACTTTCCTTAGGACGTAAATTTTGCGGGGCTGGGGTGTAATAATTTACGCGGAAATGGGCGTAGTAATTACTAGGCGACTACTGTATTTTCATAGATAATTCAATATTTCAGTTAATTTTATAAAAATTTTGTTCAAAAAATTATGAAAGACGTTTCCGCTGGTACAATGTGATAAACCAGCCATTTCTTTAAATATCATTACCGTTGTGTTTACACTAAATATTAGCAAATATTAATTCGGCAAATGTAGTTACAACCTCTCCAGTTCCTTAACTCAAAGATGGAGATGTCAATTGTAGTTCCAGGTTGTAGGCAAGAGTAACCGTCATCTAGGAATTATTAACATATTGCAACAGATACTACTTAGAGCTAGAAAGGATTGATTGATGACTTGGAGGTACACTGATTGTTAAGCTGCGTGATAACAAAACAAGGTCAGGTGTATAGAATCCAGTATGCTACCGACCGAACTCTTTTGTAGACAACATATATAACTACGGCTGTTACATCTCAAGAGTATCAATATTGTTGCAACTTGCACAGAACTATTGTTGCGCTAACGTACAATCCTCAATTAGTACCATCTTGTTTGTTTTATTGCAAGCAGCGCACGCAAACTACTCAACTGCCTAATGCTGCTGGTTTAATAAAGTTTGTTAATGCTTGCAAACAACTGACACACGATAAACTTAGTTCGTATGACGGCCAGCAATAGGCGCCGCTGTCGATTTGAAGCGTTGAGAATTCAAAAAGTTAACCAAAAGAGTGTTAGTAGACTAGCAAACTATAATTAGTCAATTTAGCAAATTGAATTCTTTATGAGTTGACATCTAGCGAAACACCACCAGTCCGTTTCTTTGATATAATTCCACAGAGACTCGGAATAAATTAAAGAGTGCGGACACGACAACCACTAAATATCTTATTGCCGATAAACTTTCTTGTATTTCAAAAGACGTTTGCATGTTAGGAAACCTTTGCACTGCAGAGTGGCCGTAGTGGATTATTTCATATCAATAATTAAAAAAATTCGCATACAATATACTTAGCGGTGACGTTATAGTCATTTACAAGTATATGCGGATATTCTGCAATGTAACTGTTCTGTTTAAAATATATACTATAATTGATTATGTCTTTCGACGGCGAGTGCATATATGAACATCTCTTTGCTGGAAAATAGCACAAAGCCGTTGTATCATCCTGTTCCCTATACGTAAGCAACCCATACAAGCTGTATTTCAAAGAGACATCTGCGGTCCTTGAATATTTCCTCTATAGCGTCTGCTTTGCTGTAAATACCACGCTAAAAACGTCCTTCGCCGGCAAACAATTAACACCAGAACAGTAGTATTACGAACGAGAACCATCCCCGTTAAAATTGTTCTAATCCGCGCGATATGCTTCGACTGAAACTATTTCTGCGGAAACCAAGAATGCCTTTTATGGTATATTATCATCATTTACCTTAAGATGTGCGCACGTAGGGCCGATTTCTGTCACAGAGCCAATTCCGGCTCATGACAAAAGGCACAGCCACATCCAGCCCTTCAGCTACAAAATAAATAGCTAAGCTATGCTAGTATATATTTACGAGCCGGGACGGGCTATGTCTCAGGGTTTGATTGCCCGTACAGACTACTGAAAATTTATTTATTACATTCAGCTTAGCGGAACGTGTTACAGGGAAAATATTTATCTCTAGGCCCAAAAAAGCAAGATTAGTGATAACAAAAGTAAGACGCACAAATGCAGGTAAAATAAACACGTAAATATCGATATTTTCAAAATTATTGTTTAATCGCCTTGTACAAGCCAACCTAGTAGCTATGTAAAACTCACTCTTTCATATATGAAAATTATGCTATTGTACGAATATATTACCATATGTATCACGAATTTCCATTTCTTCGCCATTTTAATTTTTTATATATTTCTGGCTTTTAGAGCCGATTTCGGCCATTGTGACAAGTTATTAGCCTCGCTTTGCTATTAGCTAAACGCATTTATAGGGTCTGGCTCGGCCCAAAAAACGTCACACTGGCTAATCGCGACTAGCCAAGCATGGCTTTGGAGCCGCGGCAGACTGTGACAAATGCAGGCCTTGCCGCACAGATCTTAATGATGCATTATATAACGTGCACAATATATATTCTAGCAATGATGTAATCTTTTTCCGTGGTAATTTCGACGCTCAACTAAACCCACGGAAATGGAAACCTCAAACAAAGACTTTCGGCCGCTACGTTGTGGTTGGCTCCCCAAATGATAATGGAGATCGGAGCATCTAATTTCTGTCACTGAGACAGCTAGCCTCTTTCCCAGCAGTACCAAGTTCACATACAAGGAACTGAACTTTTAAAGCTTGGTTTAACGTGGAGGTACGTATCGACCTCAATCCCGCTTCTCTATGGCTGAAATGCGCTGAAAAGTTGTGTCTATGACTGTCTGTCGTAGTACACTGAGGTATAGAATACTCATTGCCAATGTTCATGTAAAGCTAGTCCAAAAAATCTGGAAAACAAAGCTAACGCCTGCTGTGCTGCTAACGTTGCTTAATAATCCATGTGCTATGCGTTTACAATATGCTTTGCAAATATGTTTACGCTCTTGTATCGCCCAATGAAGTGGACGACGTCGCTACTATATGGACATGCTTAGAGACATCCTGCGGTGCGAAGCTTAGCAGTCGACTTTAAGAAAGACGATACGTGTATCGGAAACGCTTCTTGATCTGACTAACGCGCAGATGGGATAACCCAGCCTCGCCTCGACCGATCCTTGCAAGCGAGTAGACCGTCCGGAAGGAAACTCATAAGGCCTACGGCCCACCGATCGCTAGTCGCTGGTAAAATTAAGGGGGCCCACAATGACGGTGTACTAAAACGATTTTTCAATAAGATGCAGAAAATCTAATAATAACATCTCTATGAGCTTAACGTGACATCACCGAGATGTCACAATCATACGACAACCAAACATGGGCCAGGTTAGTTGGAAATAGCATTTCGAGGACTTAAAATTGCTACGCACCGGTTACGCCTAGAACCGGAGAAGAGTATATCTATTGGGGCGAACTGACTATAGATGGAGCAGATCTGCAGATCTGCCATTTTCGCAAAGCGAAATATTTCCGGCGCCACGATAAGAGCGCTAAAATCTAAGCAAGCATTTGGAATCGACAATTTTCCACTCAAATTTTTGAAAGCTGTTGCTCGTAGGCATTACACTGTCAAAGAATTAGAAAATCAATGGGAGTGTAAGTCCAGCTACTTTACTTTGAAATGGTGACAATTTTCTGTGCAAGAAGACGCATTTTGATAAAAACGTAAAAGGCTGGTTCACCCATAATAGATGCGAAATGCAGCTGGCACGTTTAGCTGACCATTCCGCACCTCTGCGAAACACATCTTGGCGTTTTAAACACTTCAAACGCTACACGAATATGAACATAAATCCGTAGCTACATTTGTTGATTTAAAATCAGCGTTCGACATTAGTAGACTGTGATTCCTAAGTCTACGGCTACGCCTATGTGCCACTCTGTCAAAGTTACTGAGCCATAAGATGTTGCCGCATTGAAGGCGACAACGGTGTACAAAGTGGTTACCCTGGTTAGGTCAGATAGGCCATCATGGCCGAACGAGATTTAATTGGCAACGGCACCCCGCATAAGCGGGTATCAGTAAAATAGCAGTAATATAAGGTACAGGTTACAGTATATAATATATTTTTGTTGATCTGTTCCGTCGTGCACAGCATCAAAAGATTCGAAAAAATGTCACAACGCGACGGCTGCATCAAAAAAGAAATATTGCGCTTGTTTCTAATAAGCACGTTTATAAAATGTAAACTAATTCTGCTAGTCGTATGTTCTAAACTGTTAAATCAGTATTTCGTGTAGCCACTTGAGGAGACGCTGTTTTTATATCGTTGGAACATAAAATGGCTAAACCTATGAGTAGAAACAAATTAAAAATGCCGCGCCTTGAAAATGGTGACTAGATACATATCTGTATAGCGTGTGTCAGTATCAGTTGCATTGTTGATAAAAGCTCGCTGTTACTGCCTGATCTAATCTAAACTTTTACCGATGGCAAAATATATGCTATAATATAGTAACAATAGTTCGTAGTATTAATAATAATGTGCCGAACAGACCTACTAATATCGTGTATGAAGCATGACTTGGATTCTATTGAAGTGCGGCAACCTTAAAGAATGGCAAATCTTTTTATGGTTAAATTTATGGAAAATTATATTACGCATCCGTATTCACATTATAACAGTTGCCTATGAATATACAACTAAAAGATTTAACCAATTGTTAAATACTTTTAAACATTCGAAATGCGTTACAGGTTAAATCCGAGTATATATCTGATCGAATGTGTGGCAAATTTGTTGTGTTTTGACGTACTTTATATACGCCGTTCCGCAAAACAATATCTGCACGATACAAATGCCATTTGTATGTAAATAATAATAATTGGTATTAGGTCGTCTCACTGGCTGAGTGACTAGCTGCTAGGAGAAAGCCGAAAACATAGTTTTAACTTGTTCACTTTGATGTTCTACCAATTTTTGTAATATTTCTTTCGGCAATAACGATTGTCAAACAAAGCATTAACCATGTGAGCCAACATATACCTAAAATCTTATCAGCAGAGCTAACATGTACATGAATGTACATGAATTTCGCGCTTGTATCACTCCATATAAAGTTAATTCTTTCGACAAATGTGGCCCTTATAGTCGAATTATACAAGTATGGTTGTGTCCGTGTTTTAGATTATAGCACAATTTTTACCCCTTTAACTGATTGTGAAGACGCAGAGACACGTGCAAGTTTCATAATGTTTAAAATATACATGACGAAATTACTAATGTTGCAGCTAATGAAAAGATATTAAATTTGAAAATTCCCTTTAAATTTCCAGTGAAAATATATGTTGAAGTCACATTTTCATAGAAGTCGTCAGTCATATGAAAATTGCCCGAAACTACCCAATTTTACATGTAAGTTCTATACAAGACTGTTTTATGTACTGATTGACGGTGCATCCTGATATCCGTGTCGCACCTATGTTTAATAGTTTGAAATTTTATTGAATTAAATTGTTTAACTAAACTATTCTCTTCTTCAAGAATATTCATTGTCAAATGTCAGGGGTGTGCTTAGAAATGAAAAATGCCAGGTGTACATGGGCGCGGAATAGAGGAAATGTGGGATAGACCCCACGATTTTTTAAGCGGTACAAAATTTTTAGTCTAGATATGCAATCCTGGGCGGCTTCAGACTTTTTGTTTTTCTGCTTTAAGTGATATCAAAGCCAATCTTAATAGTGTGGACCACTTCCTCATTTGAGTAGATCTGCGCTCTCGCAGGTGTGGACCTGACTCGCTTTTAGAAGATGTTAGAAAGTTATTATTCTTGATTTGAGACTTTAAATATAAACTATTTTATGAAGTCGATATGCCTAGATGGTCCAATTCTGGTAATATATCATGAATTTCATCTAGAATATTAATTCATTGAATACTTATTTTCACTGAATTCGAAGTGTACTAAAGTACTTCAAATGTCAATTTCAACGCTATGATGCTCAAGTTACGCAAATCCACAATAATATATTATGCGGCGTTCACGTTATAAAATGTCCCCAATCTTTGGAACCTATGTACACTACACAGCGTCAGGTACACTGTCGACAACAGGGTGTCTTAGACACACTATGTTTTTTATAAACTTTTTCAAAGGTAGCTAGCTAGGGGTATGGCCACTTCTCGACTGTGTCCAGTACACCGTGTCGCCTTGCATTTTATTGACTGTATACGGCATTATTTCATCAACGTTCTTATGGCCTAGATATAAATATCTAGAATTTAAAACAAACTACACTGAACAGTTGACTAATAAACCGCATTAGCTACATACGGTGTCTGTTACATGTAATACGCGACAAATTGATAGATAATGGTGTGTACGACACTGTAAAAAAGGAGTAGCTAGGGGTGTGTCGTACACCCTCTGAAATTGATTTACAGTATGGGTTTTATCCTAACTGTCTAAACGGTATTGGCCCGACTACAGGGGGACAAAATTCCTAATCAGCGGGGACATTATAACGTGAACGCCGCAATTAACAGTCATGCGAAGTGCTACAATAAGACGATCATAACCTTAGTTGTACTCTGAGAACAGACCGCTTTGATTGGTCATTGGTCTTGATAGATGACAGCAGATAAAGCGACTAAAACTAATCTTCTTTATGTGTATAACAAACCTCAACAACTCAAGCTATAGCTTTTACAGTCATAGTACTTGATATATTTTAGCGATATTATTCTGTTGATGAAAACTGGTTGCTCTTACCAGGGGCATCACAACCGGAGGGTGCGGGCGTGCCCCGCCAGTTTGATATCGGCGCTCTCCTTACAAATTTCATCTGCAACAATTTTTTTCGACATGCTTTATTTCATATCACTTAGTTAGCTTGCTCCCCACAATGAGTAAGTGTCCTCGAGTTGAAATTTTCTGGTGACACCCCTGGCTCTGACTAACTAACAATCGCACTGGAATCGTTAGGATGCGAATGATTTTATCTGTACCACCAAATGTCTATATCACCTTGAATTTCCCAAAATAACCAATGAATATACTTCACTATGCATAAAGGACATATATCCAGTAAAATTGCAAAAATAATAAGCAATTAAAGATGCTACACATAACTCACTGAAAGATGTAAACTAACATTGAAGCAACTTATAGATACCGTTTTGGAAATGCTAGCATTTGCTTCTGAATCTATAATTATAAATACTTTTCTGCGTTTAACATTTACTGCATCGGTCAGATGAAGGTATAGCTTTTTGTCAGTGAATCTTGCCAAACTAATCGATAAGCTTGCATACCAAAGTAACATTGGTTCAGTTCTTACCGCGTACATTGTTATAACTTGCATTTATAT
>JASANE010002057.1:0-11641 GCA_030248225.1 Trileptium ribeirensis
AGATTTCATCATCCCTGCAATGATCAAGAAGGTGGAAATTGTCAAAAATTAGAAATCAACTTTACGGAAAAGATAAGGTTTTAGATGTAATTTTTCAAGTGCTAGGCACCTAGCATTTTGCTATAATGAATACATATACATACCATGCAAATACAATAATTTCCTTTTATCGAATTGACAACTCTAGAAGCTATATATCCGTTCTGGCCTCCTGTGAAGAAACAAAATAAAAAATGCCAAAATTTGATCATTATTGACGTCAAAATTTAGCTTCTTGTGTCACGCACCGCATCACATGGTTAGCCACGCCTATTGTAACTTTATATCAACGTAATAACACGCATCAATCAACGTCTCAACGGATTAAATAACGTTTGTAATACATGTCTCACGACAAAGATATTAAAACTTTCAAAATTTTGAAATTTCACTTTGTGTGAGGTATTTTTGAGTGGTGGAACTTCCAGTTTGTGGCTTTTTCTTAACATGGCATCCATAACTCATAATCGCAACGTCTCACCCGCTACCTCAAAGAAGTTTTGAAATTTCTATTTTTGCCAGGGTCCCCGCGGGATCTCGACAATTTTTTTCACTGTTTTCCCTGCAAAATTTCCCCATTTTTTCCCTGCAGCTCCTGTAAAAATTCAACTTGGACATATGAACACACAAAGGGTATATCGCCTAAAATCATATGTATAAGCTGAAAATTATAGCGTTTCAGACAATATATTAGTGTGAAAACTAAAACATTAAAATTATATTAAATTTAGTTATATATTGCAGAAGGTGCGACATTGCTGCAGCATGAAATCAGAGAAATGAGGGTCCTTGGTCTGAAATAAAAGAATAAAAAAATCACAAATTTCCGAAAATATTTCAAAAAGCAACCCATTTCCAAAAAAATCCCAAAATTTTTCACTGCAGACGTCAAAATTTTCCCTGCAAAAATCGATAATTTCCCTCTTTTCCATGTTTTCCCTGTCGAGCGGGGACCCTGTTTTGCCCTTTGGTCAGAGCCGTAAAAGTAGGCCGAATGGGGATGAATAAAAATGGGTTCCGACAAGTTTTGACTGCAAAGCCGACAAAAATTAAAATATTTCGGTGAAACAACATTCACTTTGCAGAGCAAAAAGGCTGTATAAAGCTTTTGCACAAGTTTATCCCTGGATTCAGGAGTAGGACCCAAAAGTTTTATAAATCGGCCAATGATACGCAAAATAGTGAAACGCCACGCTGCCCACGATTTACCTTATGCACTTATGTGATTTAGATGTAGGTTTGAAATATTGTGTTGCTGAAAATGCAGCTTGATTTCATTATTTCATTAACAGCCATAACAGAACTATTTATACAACAATTTAACATTTTTAGAACGACCTCAAAGACGGGAATAACCCAAATACCACCCAAGAAATCATGTTTTGGTGAGTATCCCCATTAGGGATCGCACTGGAGCAAACAGGGTTGCCTCCTTGTTGCGGAAGCCCAACAAACCATTTTTCTTTACAATATATATAAATATCACAAATCGATAACAACTCACTTTTGAAGCACGGAACGGACACATCGTAATATTCATCAATGTTTAAACACGTCGGCCCGTCAACTGCACCGCTATCGCATAAAGACATGATATCTATTTAAAATTACCACAAGACGATGCATAAAATAGAGGTTTAAATTTAATATTTAATGCTAAATGGATAGATAATACAAAATGTAGGTTGAAATTATTATCGACTGAGAATTTTGAATAAAAACTGGCTATGTTTTGGATCTTTGGAATACAGAAACACAAAAGCTTGGCCACAAACTATTTAAACGTATATACTGCAAAATAATTTATTAAAAAATTTTCATAAACGACAATTTTGGGAAAAGAAACCCTAATAGTTTCGTTTTCCAAAACCTTGTAATTGTAATGAGTTACAAAGTATATATATGACTTTCCATCTGGCTATTTAACTTTTGTGAATAAAAACTCTATAATAGTCGTCCCTGTTTGAAAACACGCTATTTGAATATTGGCTTTGAAGTCTTGCTATTGCTAGAAAATGTCTTTGAGGCAATAGCAAATTTTAATAATAATAGTACCTTGGCTTCATCAGTAATTAAAATGTCAAAAACACACAAGAATAATTTTTAAGTTAAATCAGAAAGAAATCGAATACAGCTTACATCTGACCATAAGTTTCGGTTGTATTTCAACAAGTCCCGCAGCTCGATTTCTTCTAACGGTCTCTTAACTTAGCACACCAGGTTGTCTCCAGTATATATTGCGACAATATATTCCATGCACCAATAATGCGCACACCAAAGTTTTATTTTAGTGTATTTGTAAGAAATTTTGGTTTGTCTAACCGGCTGTTGTGACTTTTTACATTGTGGGATAACACAAATAATTACGACAATTTATTTCTCTATTGAGACATTTAAAACCATTATGAAGTCCCATTTTAACCGACGAAGCTCCAACTTTTCTAGCTTTAAAAAAGCTAATTTCTCATTATATGGCATTTCGGGTAGTCGTGTTCTTGCGCAATGCATGCGCGTAAGATAACGTTGAACTTTTTCTAATTTGTCAATGTCTGAAACGTAGGTACTCAACGATTGAACGGACATATGATAAATATGAGCGCATCAATGTGTTACAAATAAAAAACAGCGAAATGAACAAATTAAAAATCCGATAAGCTTTAGTAACTGCAAAATTACAATGCACTGTGGGCTGAAGGTACTAATTTACCACGACTACTATGTCTTTACACGAGTTTAACGATGGAATTTGCTTTCTAGCAGATGGTATTTGAAACTCGGGTTGTGAATTCCCAAATGTAGAATATATATTACAGTTAGGAACAGAAATTAACAGTTGTTATTTATTTGCCCAATTTTGTAAAGAATAAATGGGGTTTGGGCGTCTAGAAGCGTAAAATTATGTTCATTACGTAACAAATCAATATACATCATATCAAATAAGTTGCGAAACATATTGCAATAGCTATTGGTTAGGGAATAAAGGCAACGTTGCTGAATATTACCAAAGAGTACTAAGTATGGTTTTTCGTGTTTTGGACGTATGAATAAGCAGGTAATTCTTGTATTATATCGCTTATCAGTTACATCTAAGCTTGAATAAATTTCGACTGCACATTCTCCTTACGTTCTTAAAGATATATAATGCTTCTTGAACATATTCAGCGCAGGGCACCTAAATTAGTGCTTGGCATTAGCGATATGTGCTACGGAGACCGTTTGACACACCTCTATCTACAAAGGCTTGTCACTCGAAGCAAACGCATTTACTTAATTTTATTATACAACTTGTTTTTTTAGAAACGCTGGTTATGGTTGGCATCAATTACTTCGATTTGCCCATGATCAACGTTTCATGGGACATACGTATCGGTTGCTGCCTCTGCAGTGCCATGTTGATTGTCACTTTCAGTCCTTTGCAAATAGGGTTATTATTACTTATATACTACGTGGAATAGTTTACCGTCTGACGGTGTATGTGCACCATCCTTAGAAACGTTCAAACCAGGATACATGTATATGATGTCTTGGGAGAGTTCTAATAATCGATTATGCATACTTTTCAATTTTAAATTATCCAAAATATTTCGTCGCCGTCAATGCGTGACTTCAACTGTCGTGGAACCCGCTTATTACTGGCAAATGTACCTGGCTTATACAATCCTTGGTTGTGGTAAATACAAAACTAAATATAAGCTTACACCTGATCGGCTGAAGCTGTATGCTGCAAACGCTTAAATTGAGCTCACATGTTCAAATTCATTAGTTCAAAAATTTCACGAAGTGATTGTAGTCCCTGAATACTATTACATTACCATCCATAAGATTACAATCAGAAATTCATTTGGATTGTATGCGCAACAACATTCTTATTGGACATCTACCGTAAAAATATACTTTTATTATCGAATATAGCGCCTTTATAGTTGCTGTGAAGTCGGCCATTGATGCTGGAAATCTCAACCGAGGCTGGAAATTGTATGTTCGAACCACAGTCAGCTGGTTTTCATCCTTTCGCCATCTAGCACCTACCATTAGGCGTAAATGAAATATATATTACCTAACATGGAGATCAACAGCACACAACAAAAAATTTTTCATGGCAGTCAGTGTAACGGGTGTAGAATGAGGCCACTACAGCGAGCCCGATACTTAGATAACGGCTTAAGAAGGAGTATCATTTTGTCAGTCATTTGCAAAGACGATACATTAATGTAAAACGAAATAAAACAAAATAATACATGACTTGGTAATATGCTTGAATCTGAATGGGGCGAAACCATCCACACCGCTGACCATAGGTTTCTGTCGTATTTAAAAAACGTCAAATCTACTTCTAATAACAGATGTCGAAGCTGTTTTAAGTTTTGGGGCATTCATAAGCGGTTTACTATTTACGTACATATTCGGGCAAGAGGTTCTATATATTGACAACACGAAAGGCAAAAAGTGTTTCGATACCTTGCAATTAAATTTCCGTTTGTACAATTTCAGAGAATTATTCCTAGTGTTTGCACGATATATGTCAAAAAAGCTAGAGGCGTCGACATACACTTCTCCGTGCAAAAGTTTATATACCATGTCGATATAAAATAAAAACGAAGTAGTCTCGGTTTCAATGGTTCCAATTTAAGGAAAACTAATCGGTCGGCACAGCATTGGAAATACAGGCCGGCTTTATAGCCTACTTGAAAAGTATCGCTGCACACTGTCAATAGAATTAATATTCGTCACGTAGCAAGGAGACCAGACTTGAGAGAAGGTTTATAGAATCAGTCTTATGTATGCTTTGTAGGCTCGCACTAGCATTTCATCGCTACTGGTAAAAAAGCACCTCATTGATCCGACACCGCACGCGCTGCAAAATCTGTTCGCATTTTGTTTGAGTCTTAATGATACGGGCGAATGGCAAGCTGACATGTGATCGGCTGAGCATTTCAAATTGTAGGAGTTCCATGATCTATAAGTAACAGGGACCACAGCAGCAGAAGCGGTGACAGAGCGGGGAATGTGAGAGACCGGTGCAACATCTGTTTGGATTTTAAGATTTGGAGCAAAAACAATGTTTGTTGGCAAGCTGTTCCAGGCATCGATCACTAGATATACAAAGCAATAGCGAGCACAATTCAGTCGTGGACAAAATCGTGGACGGAATTTTAAATGATGCCTCCGAAGCTGGTTGTCGACGACGAGTAAAAAACGCGTCAATGACACATCGACTAGACCATATCCATTCAGAAAACCCTTGTTGAATTTGCTCGTAGTCGACGAGTTTCTAATGTCTGCAACTGAAGGCTTGACAGCCGTTCTTCAGAAGACCGTAGTGAGACCGCAGGTACTCGCCGTTGGACGTCTTTTAAAATCTTAATATCGCAGCGATAGTGAGGCGACCAACATGTTGACGCATATTCTAGACGGGATCTTATCCATGCCTTATAAATCGGTAGAAAAATATTGCGTGATGGATTAGCGATATGGCTCTTTAACACCTGCATCACTTTGTTGCATTTGCTGACTTCTTCAGAGCAATGTTTCGATAGTTTTAAATTGTTGCCTATCCATACGCCTAAGTCCTAATCGGACCTGCGATCAGGGATGTCAACATCGTCAGGTTTGTATTTTTTCGACCAAAGTGAAGACAGGAACATTTTGCGATAATAAAATCTACTAGCGAGTCACGTGACCAAACATCAATTCCATCCAGGTCATTTTTAAAATCATCCGTGTCCAGTTCCGACAGTGTTTTGCTAATAGGTCGACACAATTTCGTGTCATCAACAAACTTGTATAGTTTCGACGAGACGTAGCTATCGATGCCATTTATGTAACACAGAAATAAGACCGGTCCTAGCATAGAACCTTATGGCACACCGCTGTTTAGACGCATCCACTTGCTATTGCGGCCATTAAGGGTGATTTACTGTCGGCGACCAGTAACAAAAGAATATATCTACGACAATGGATCTCTGACATCATAGATTTGCAACTTGCGTAGTAGTCTGCGGTGAAGCACGCGGTCAAACGCTTTTTGAAGATCCAGAGAAACAACGTCAATCGAATCGTCATCGTTTATTACTTGGACAACCCAGTCTACATAATCAAGAAACTGCAATTCCGTGAAACATTCCGTAGAAATTCAAACTGCAATCTATTGAAAATGTTGGTGGTGACACCGTGATTTATTAGGTTAGTCGCAACGATTTTTCCAACACTTTGCTTATTGTGGACGTCAAACTGATGAGCATGTAGCTCTCGAAAAGGTACCTTGATTCACTGCCCTTATATACTGCCGTCACTGTTACGATAAGCCAGTCCTGTGGAACATCAACCGACGCGATGCAAGCAGCGTATAATGTGGCCGGGTACGGTGATAGGGTATCTACACAGTCGTAGTATGAATTAAACTTTAGATTGCGACATATGACTACACCAAGGTCTTCTCATTGGTTTACAATAGGTAGGTTTGCATCACAAACTATATGCATCTACAAATTTCTTGTCATCCAGTTGTCGCGTCCAGTTGTTCGTCTCGAAGAAATGCGTTGTGGTTCAGTATTTCGATAACAATTCATGTTGCTGCTTGCTCAAGACTATTTTTTGCAATTGTTTGATAAGAGAATCATTAAAGATACTTTCTATAAGTTTGGATATGTTTGACAGTAGCGATATTGGGCGGTAGTGGGAACACTCAAATAAATGGCTCGTCCATTTTTGTGTATGAGAATTACATTTGCATACAGCCACTGTTGTGGCAGACTTATTAATGAAACATTGCTCAAAAATATGAGCAAGAATACAAAATATCTTTCGTGTTACGGAGAAAATAATGCATAAATCCATCAGGTGGGTGAATATGTATATTTTTCAATTTACTCAAATGCCGGCAGACTTATCAGAAGAGTAAAAATTACCCAAACAGATCTTTTAGAAATGAACGGCGCTATGGGAATGCTGCCGTTATCCTCTGTAAACGAATCTGAAAGTGATTTTACAAGCAGAGTACTTTTTACAATGTTATTTGTTATCAATTGTTTGCGATCGCCCCAGACAGCACTAGAATTTGAATCAGAGATATCTTCAAAAAACCATGTTTCTGTAAGAAATATTGGCAAATGTAAGAAAAATAAAATATATTGTATATATTCGACGGCCAGTGGTAGGCCTTGTAGAAAACGGTGTTGTCGAATATAGCGGCTTTATAATTCCTGTGATGTCGGCAGGTGTCGCATATAGCAGCTTTAAACTGTGATGTCTGGCAGAAATATCTCAGTCGGTAAAAAAGCGCCTGCTTGTGGCTCCAAAGTTGGCAGATCGTGAGTTCGAATATGGCTGCTAGAACGTCGTGCCCATATATCACGATCTTTGAAAAGTTCCTGATCACGATGAATCGTATTTTTCGCACCTTATTTTCTAAGTGGACTGGTACATAGAAGTAGCCTATTGCTCTTTCTGTTAGTTCTCTGTTGAATGCTACCGCGCATAATGTTGTATTTTTGAGCGGTAGATGGTTAAAGCGTTTTCATACTGTTTCGTTGATGATTGTTACTTTGGAACCTGTATCAACTAGGTTTCGGAGTTTGTTATTTCCTTCTAGGTAAGCATCGATATAGTGCATTGACAGGACCGTCGGGTCACTACATTTCTCCTGTTCCTCTGTCCGCTCCGCTTGATTCACTCCCATATTTTTTTTATTTTCTTCCGTCGATATATCTTTAACGTTCCTTGGTTTTTTGAACTTTCTTTTTTGTTTCACTCCGCTTGATCTTGTCAGTTGATTGTTCTCTCCTTTTGTGGATTTGGTGGATGGGACACCACCCTATATCGGTTTTGATTCTCCATTCGCGTTCGTCTTGTACTTTGTTCCCCATTCTTTGGGAAACATTGTTCCGTTCTATGGCCCTGTTTTCCACAATTATTGCATCTTGGTGGGATTTGGTTCGTCATCGCTTGTTGGCTTTGTTGTTTATTTGTCACCGGTATCGGCATTCTTTGTTGTTGTTGCCAATTCGTTTGCGGTTGCATTGCTTGTTGTGGTCATTGAACCGGATACATTGTTTGCGGGATCGCTTGTTGCATTGTCATTGGTTTATAATATGGCTGCACCTGTTGTTGATAACCCATACCGTTCTTTGGTTGCATCGCCATCATGGGCGTTTGCGGTTTTCCAATCTCGGTCACGTCGTTTGTTGACTGATGTTCGATGTCGCTTGATTTGCGCTCTATTGAACTCGATTGAATCTCTCTATACCTCGGTCATTGCTCGCCCGTACTTTGTAATCCTTGGGTCATTTGTTGATCTTAGTTCTTGACTGCTTCGGCTTTCTCCGTCAATGCAGCGAAGGTCTCTTCTTTCGTCACTCATAATCGATGTCGGGTTTCATTCCTTAGCCCTGTGATCAGCGCGGACTCGGAAACCTCTTCAACGATTGATTCGGTTATACCTTTCGCAGTTAGGTGTCGCGCTGCGTACACTCGTACACCATCCACGAAATCTTTGGCCGTTCCTGTTTACAGTAGACTTTGCAGCTTGTTCATATCATTCCTTAACGTCTTTGCTACGTCGAATCTTTCTTTAAATTCCTTGATAAATTCGCTGTTTGCTACGTTCTTTGGCCTTTTCGAGTGTCAGCATCTCCAAATATTCTTCTGCCTTTCCTCGCTTGGTTTTTAGGATTCGAAGCTTCTATTGTTCATCGTCAATACCGTCTTGAGCTAGCGTTTTTCAAGTTCTTTGTTAAATTTCTCGAAGCTTCTCGCCTTTGTACAGTTGTAGATTTCGCACTTGGTTCTCCATCTTAATAATCGCTTGACCGATTGCTTGTTGCGTTGTGTTCGTCGCTTGCTTTGCTTTAGTCGCTACCTTGATAAAGGTTACGATTTACTATTGATTCATTGCCATTAGGTCATTGTTTTGTTGCCCTTGATTGTTGGTTTGATTTGTTGTTGTGGTTGCTGGAGTTGATATACATACAGTATTGCTGTTGCTAACGGTATTTCGGGATTGATCATCGAGTTGCTGCCCGCGAATGATATTTGTGTTGACGGACCGGTGGTGTTGCAAATGATAAAGGCTACGATTTACTATTGATTCATTGTCATTAGGTCATTGTTTTGTTGCCCTTGATTTGTTCTTGTGGTTGCTGGAGTTGATATACATACAGTGTTGCTGTTGCTAACGGTATTTCGGGATTGGTCATCGAGTTGCTGCCCGCGAATATTTGATTGTATTGAGGGACCGGTGGTGTTGCACCGCAATATCTACATGCTTTGTTTTGTATTGCACTGGTTGCTATTCTTTGATTTTGGTTCTATGTGCTCACTGTTTGGGACGTGCCACAAGTCGTTGTCACATATGGGGCTTGTACTTGGTCCCATGCATTCACTGTTCTAGTTTGTCACCGTTTGAAACGCGCCAAGATTCATTGTTGCATTTGGTGTTTCTCCCCTCCGCGTTGATCCCATAATTTGATTCACTTGTCGTTCCTTTTGTATTAGCACCGCCTTGTTCTTGGTTTGTACCGGCTTGTATTTGATTTGCATCGATTCTTTCTGGGTTTGCACTGATTGTTGATTTGAATTGTTCACCGCTGTATCTCGTACTCAATAATTGTTGTTGTTGGTGTTGTATTTGGGGATTTCGACTAGACTCCGTTCTACACCGATTGCTCCTTGAGCACCGACTGTTGTTATTGCCACCTGTACTTGCTCTGACTCTTTATCGCTGCGTGGCGCCGTGTACATTTGGCCAAAGCTGAAGGGGCTGTAATATTCTTTGTCTTGAATTACGATCTTTGGACATTGGCTTTGTTGAGGTCAATTCGATATTCGCGGTTGATTTTGGTGAACTTCCTCTACTTCTTCGATTTCCGAATTTCTTTTCGGATGAGCTAATGGGATTTCTTTCTGGTTAGTTTTGGTCTCAGGTTTGACAAAGTCGCTCGACTTCTTCCGTTAATATTGCATGTTTCATTATGAATTGCAATTTCTTTCGCGTTGTCGTTGCAATTTTTATATCATTTCATGGAGCTCTTTATTCGACTTGTCGGTTGCTGCGAATAGTTGATTTGCGCTCTCTTCTTCTTGGAACGTGCTGGTATTCGTGTGCTGTATGCTTTCGTTGTTCCCTTGTTCTTTTGGTTCGGGTGTGCATGGATCGAATTGTCTGATTGTATTTCCGAATTCTTCCTTTGCGCTCGGTTTCGCTATAGTTCTTGGACGTTCTGCGCTTGGTATTACTTAGTTGTTTTCTCAGTTCTGGTCGACATTCTTTGCTTTTGTCGCAGATTCTTTGTGAGTTGTTGCGCTAAGTGCTGTCTTTTGTGGCATTTAACTTTTGCCAGGTTTAAGCTCTATTGCTAACTCGGCCACTTCAGCGCACTGTTCTAACTCGTGCTGATTCTCTATTTGTTAATGTTAGGTTATTTACTCTTTACTACTCCTCTTGTGAGGATGATACAAACGCCCTCGGACGGCTGACAGATTGTACGAGCATATGAGTACCTGAACCTACGCCTTATATTTATACTAATACTGGTCCTTATTTAACGCAATCGCCCCGGACGGCTGACATACTGCGTTAAGGTTGAGTGATAACGACTAGGATTTAAGTTAGCTGATGCTTGATTAAGTCACTTTTGAGTTGATAAGTGACACCGGACGGCTGGCGCACTGTGCGATTATTTAGTTACCTTAACCTGGACCTTAGAATTACTCAATCCTCCGCCCCCCGGACGGCTGGCACAACACGTGGCTATGAGGAGAGAGGGGATCTCACGACGTGGTCGTCCCCCGAGGGTACTCACGAAGTTAACCTGTCTGTTTATTCTCACCCTCGGAGTTTCTCACTCGACACAGGCCGAATTTTTAGATATTACTCAGACTAATAAATTGTCTATTATAATACGTGTGTTAATGACCCTAAAATTCCCTAGTCTTTACAAAGAAATATAGTATTACTGAAATTATTTATTACTTGAGTTTAGGATACTTACTCATACGTGAAGCCCTAGCGCTCGTAAGCTTCATTCTTTAAATATCAACCTCAAGCAAAATCGTATGATAGGACTCCTCGATACTCCAAGCCGAACGCAATTCTTTTGCGTGATAACACTCAAACTCGGTTTAAACACGTAAGTCCCGAGTGAAAATCATAGGCTGCAAGCAAACCGTAATGTAAGCGACCTCAGTTCCTACAATACTCTTGCACAACCGCGATATTACACGTATGCTAGCTCTACCATGGTAGCTATGTAGCCAAATTACAAATTAAAAAATAATCGCTGTCTAAATAAAACACGTATATATTCGGTAAAAAGCAAAACCAACGACTCAATTGGGAGCCAAAACAAAAAACGACTAATGCATTTTATGCAAATTAGACTAGGAAATAAGATGAAATTGATAAATAAAACAACATAGGAAGGTGGGAATCAGTAAATAAGTAAAAAATGTTAAAACTAAAATTTTTGGGTCGGGACGGGGGAGTTACAATTATGGCGATTTTAGGACCTTGGAACCCTTGGGTAGGTTAGTAGACCCCCGACGCCATACCAACGCAACTTTTAACATCCCTTCGTATCTAAGCTCCCATCGCTTCGCCCATAGA
>JASANE010002058.1:0-16070 GCA_030248225.1 Trileptium ribeirensis
ATATAGACATAAAACACAGTCGACATTTTCTGTTTTTTTTTCAATATCATCGAAAAACATATCGCCAAAATTGTGATCGATTATCGATTATTATTTGTTTAATATTACACCGACACGACAAGTTATAAATCAATAAATTATATATAATAATATAATTTTTTGCCATAAAATAATAATGTTGTGCCGTTTTTTGTAACCAGCAAATGGCGACTGCTGCGATTTAGTTTTAGACTAGCTGATGCTTCCATCTGCAGTTTCAAACTTTTCGTCGATTGACGGCATCGTTTTTTTTCGGGGGTTTTATTGATACCATATGTATTAATATCATAAACCGTTATATTGTTGTTGATTCATTTTAGTTTCATTTTGAATATTATCAATTACGTTTTATAGAGTGCAGTGAAAGAATTGATTTTTACTGGAAATGGTCGTAATTCACTAACTGTGTTGGAATACAGTCGGAAATATCTATATGCGCACACCCTCACAAAGGCCAATGTCGAATTAAATGAAATTTCAATAATTGTCAACGAATATATAAAATGTTGGCGATTTTCGATGTGTTTTAAGTTAGAACCTGACCAGCTCACGTCCCGATTGGTTGACCTCAAACCATGACTTTGGCTACATGGACAGGCCGTATCTTGAAATAGCATTCCCTGTGGTGAATATACACCTCAAATGCACAATTTCAACGATTGAGCCAGCAACTATTTTGCTTGAGAATGAAATTTCGTAAATCATTTGCGTCATTTTCTTGAAATTATTGCTTCATCATTGTCAACCTGCTACGCTACTGATGACAGTTGCCATTCACGGCGCTATTTTCTATT
The DNA here is from genome assembly GCA_030248225.1 of Trileptium ribeirensis. NCBI lineage: Eukaryota > Metazoa > Nematoda > Enoplea > Enoplida > Thoracostomopsidae > Trileptium > Trileptium ribeirensis. The sequence goes on from JASANE010002058.1 coordinate 834, forward strand.
TACTCTTCTTTCAATTTCATCGCACTATACGTGGCATTTATTTTTTTACTTTTATTAATATTTATTACCATTATATTACCATTATCCTACTGCATTCCGTGGATGTGCGCAGTGTCAGCTCAAATTAATTGTTAGATTCATCTATATTTCTAAAAAATATAGTCATTGAATTGTTACACATAACGTTTTAGTATAACTTTGACGTCTTCCATTGTTGACGGAATTCTGAAAGCACAGCAGAGGACCAACAATTGATTTAAAATGCCAATGGATTTATATATACATATATATTAGATTATATATAATATATATACATGCCTACAGCTATATATAACATATTTTACACTGGCGCATGATGCGGAAGGTGACAAAACGGGGACGCCCCCACTCAGGCCATCGCAATTTTCAGTAGAAAATGGTTCAGGGCATCCCCACTTTTAATTGCTGCGTTGATGTGCATTTTTCCTTCTATGCTATATTATGTTTTATACGTTACGTCAAATAGTGTCCCTTACATATAAGCAATATACAGCCTTTATATCTCACACATGCCCGTAGAGGGGTTGGATGTTACCTAGTAAGAGTCGGACTCCCAATCCATACTTACTCTACCGTGAGGCCCCGTACACGCCAACACCCGCGCAGCTAAGGCGAGAGGTCAATTCTTGCAAATATCGTCAAAATGACCAAATTTAAAGAATTGGGGACAGTAGGGAAAATGATAAGGAAATGTTTGGGGGAATGAGAAAAGTTTTTAGTCACCGCTTCTGGCCTGCGCTGCACCTCACCCTGCCGCCGCGGACCACCACCCTAACCGGCGAATCTTGGAGAAGTTTGATATGTATGATATAAATACTTATTTTATGTCTGCGGATGTTTCGTCCTCATAAGTCTCGTCTTTCATTTCACGACTGTTAATTTCTTACTTGTGCAAAATTAATAAATTTCACATATTAGTCTGGTTTTTAACAAAAACGTGCTGCGCAGAAAGCCGTTTTACTATTCTAATCTACTTATTTTTCAGTGTTACAGAATTAATTGGAGCCATATGTGTCGCAAAATTACAATTCGCAGGTTTAATTTGAGAAAAAAACAGTATATACTCATCTAAATGGAGAATAAGTCCATTTTTGTAATATATTTTGCCCCAAAGCTGTCTTATATTCTGTATCCACAAGGTACACAAACTGTCACGCCGAACTACCTATGTACTTTTGGTAGAGCGTAGACTTAGTATGAGCCTTACTTAGTTTAGTCATATGTCATACGTGCTCGAGCTGATAGGTCTCAGAGAGATAGCCTGGGCCTTGGGCGGCAGTGGCTCTGCTTTAGGCGTCACTGCTGCGGTTCATCCGATCGGAGTGGGCGCCATGGGCGCGTACGGATTCGATGCCTGCAGTGCCGCCAATGGGCAGGGTCACCTGCTGGGGGGGCTTACTCCGACGTCTCAGGATGTACGCACAGACCCCTTATGATCATACGGTCATAAGACGTAAGTATTGGACTGGTGACTCAGTTGATTCTGCATCAGTTGACTTAGTTACAACTCTAGGTTTTGTGAAATTCATGCTTACTTTGCGTGATATTAGTAGTTATTGCTTGAAATTTATATAAAAATCAATTCGTGGCTTAAGCGAAGTTTTTAACTGTTAGTATACGTTGTTATAGGTGATTAACATGTGCAATTTAGAGTTAAATCTTGCAGTCCTGAGACATAGTATTTTTCTTCAGTCGATTCAACGTTCAGACTCAAGACAAATTAGAGCAAAATTTACACAGCGGTGTCCAAATTCGTCCAACCGTGGGACATGCTTGGTATCCAAGTAAATCTTGTTCTATGCTTTAACAACGAACGATGTACGATATTTCGTGATTTGACACGTCCTTCGCAAGGCACAGGTCAGCGACTGATTATTTGCGCAATACACTTATAAAATCTAAAAGAAAATCTCCCACGTGAAATGGCTCACTTGCCCGTACTCTCTTGTTTGCCGTTCTATAATAATAGATTTTCTTTATAAGTCTGGTGACTATTGGGACGGCAGCCGTCAAAATCTTACATATCAGATCTTTTTCCCCGCTACCGGCATGACAGTGGGGCCTTAAACATTAATTACGATAACTTCAGTGACACGTTTAACTAAACAACGTCTTATTGAATTTACATCGGGGAAGAATCAAGCTTTTCGAAATCGTATGTCTTTGTCACAGACATCAGCCTGCGACATTTATTTCACCTTTTGTCAGACTGTGCAAAGATTTTACACAACCCTACAGTAGTCTTAACGGAATGTTCACCAATCCTATCTGCTGAACCCGCAAATCATATGAAAGTAGCGTGCAATAAACGTCTCGGATTCATCCAACTACACTTAAGGCACGTAACTTAAGGACGAGTTAAAGTGATTGACGTCTTCAAAAGAGAAATTATTAAGTGTATTATGTTTGATGTTCGAAACGTGGTAAACTTGACATTGATGGTATGAAAGTGATATGCTATTACAGCATTGCCATTAATCAATAGGGATGATCTGGGGGGAAGACTGTTGATCATGGTCAGGACATCCTTTTAATACGTAGTATTCCCGATGTCCTTACGGTAGAGCAATGGGCTCTGAACCAAAAGATACAAAATTATGAAAATCAAATTTTCCTGGTTGCTTATCTATGAATTTCTTGCCACTTCTATGCTGCAAGGATTAATGGTAAAATTGTTATGTTGCCCTGTATGCTGCTTTGACGTACTTCTTGCAAGAAGATAAAAACTCGGGTTTAACAACGGATTAGCAACCAGTCTTTTTTCAAGCAGAATAGCTTGTTGAGAATGAGAATCGTATCTTCATGCCTTGAGTAAATTTTCTTTGATTTTATTTTCACTGTAATTTCATGTAAATTAACGAATTTTCATCGCAATTGTATAACTTTGAAATTGATGGCCGGAATGGTTAATTTTTAGTTCTGCGTTCGTGGGTAGATCTTAAGTTAAGAAACAAAAAACAAATAATTAATTTTTAAGAGCTAATTTCAAATTCTTCGAATAGAGCCAAGTAATTCTGTTTTTCGGCTGCGGCCTAAATCTGTTTATAACCGTCTTGGCTCCTATCTTTTCTAATATTATCATTTTACGGCAATTTAGATACGCGATTAAAATAGCTTAATATTTTCAAGTAGTCTTCGACGGTAGATGAGAATTCCCAACTCGATGTACATAATTTATGCTAAGGTGTAACTTTGAGGCGGTGAATTTTAAATTATATTTCCTATATCCTCTAAGATAAATACTGTATTACATGGCTTCAATTGCTTCTAGCACGAAATGTAATGCTGTTTACTGCTGCCGCACTACTTATGGTCTTTTTACGGGGTTTTAACAACTACTATCATATACTGTGTTACTGGAGGACAGACTATTTCATCAAAATGTATGAAAAGAAATAAAACGTAATTAACAATATTGATGGAATCTCCTTTATCATTCTTTCTATGTTTCATACATTTTTTGTTCATTTTCAATAACGAAATTGAATATGTAGCATTAAATGTAGTTTATAAATAATAGTCCGTATAATGGAAAGTTGTTTTTCACAATAATGTATATATAGTCATTATCTCAATCAAAGCGAAACATCACAGCAATATCGGCCGCCTAACGATTCTTTTTATGTTAGGCTTGTTAACTGTTATTCTGGCTTGTTAAATGTTAAATGTTATTCTGTAAACTGCCGGTTTATGATATTTATCTAGCCAAAGCATCAAAGATACGCGAGGATGAATATTGTTTAATGTAACAATTCAAGAAAACGCTACGTCTTGCGGCTACAACAAAAGCGGCTGTGGCTAGTGGCATTGAAAAGTTTTCGAATCCGGCCGAAGTAAACTCAAAATGGCTGGGGTTTACCCTTTCATGCCCGAATTAATTCAGACGTACGATATACGACAAACTCAGTAAACACAACGAGTCACAATGTGCGTTGGGTCCATTTGGACCTAGTGGGCATGAGAGGATTAGTTATGCGATAGGCTAATTTTTAATTAACCTTTCATGCCCGAATTAATTTGTGTTTCGTGTGACGTTTGACAAACTCAAGCCTGCGCCAGGGATCGAACCCGAAACGTACGGGTGAAACTTTGTACGCAAACCACTGAGCTATCTGAGTGCTGTTACTCGGTTCCTTAACGAACCTCACAATGCGAGCGAATAACAACGCACGTTCAAACGTACGATATACGACAAACTCAGTAAACACAACGAGTCGCAATGTGCGTTGGGTCCATTTGGACCTAGTGGGCATGAGAGGATTAAGCTATCATTGAGGCTCAACGACATTGACTGCAGCAGTCTCGATATATATATGGAATATATTATATCGGAACGAAAACATAGCCTGTACCTCCTCACTTTGAGCCGTTATTGGTTATTTTGTCACTATTTTATCCTTTGTCTGACAAGTAGCATTATTTCAATTTACAAAAGTTTTTTTACCTCTCATTATTTGTCTCAGAAAAATCCAAACACCAAGAAGTCATCAACAAAAGCAGAACATTCTAAATTATCGCTAACACAATTAAGAAAAAGAAACTTTGCCTGAAATAGTTGGGAGAAGAAATCGTTAAAGTTTAACTGCACCAATAAAACTTACTTTAAAATTGATATGTGGATTTCACTCGCGCACGGCATTCAGCATAGAATAAATTATCTTACGTTTGAGAGATTGCATCGGGTATGTTTTATCTTAAATTTAACAAATAATAATTTTCGAGTTTAGAAGGCTGATGTTTTAGTTTTAAACATTGGAAAGGTTTGTTGAAAATGTTTACAAAATAAAGATGTTAATTCGAAGAGTTAAACTTAGAGTTGCGTATAGATTATTACAAGTAAGATTATAATATAAAAATTTAGGTCCCCACAAAGGTTTTGTTCATATGCTAAGCTGTTAAATAGATATCAAAATGAATTAGGAAGTTGTAATCATCTAACCACAGTCTTTTCAAATGCGTTCACGTCGACTATTACATGACACAGTATTGTTCACTGGTATTGTTTATACCATACGTAAATGCAATTTATTAAATATTGCCGAAAGAAAGTATAGCAGTCATGGCATTGTTTTTATGTTTGTGCTCGCTGTGATGGATTTTATTATGGAGCAACTTTTTCGAGCTGGAACAGTCAAAGAGTGATGAAAAGGTAAATTTCCTGCCACAACTGCTACGTTTATTTATATCCCTACCTTCATACACACCATAACACAGTGTGTAATCAAGTATTGTCCACTTGTTGGTTAAATTTTAGTCACAATCGTCGACTGAATAATGTATGCTGCTCTTCTGTTTTAGTTCGTTACTGTTCAACTCCAACTGCGACAACAAAATTTTAAGAGAGATTTTTTATAGAACAGACGTGCGTTTTATTATGGATATTTCAATGGTATCGGGAATATCTATCCAAACGTAATAACATATACAATCATTTCAGGTTACATCTTTGGCGCAAATAATTTAGAATGCCTTGCATTATTTTATTAGTTTTCTAATGCATAAAAAACTAATATATAACGGTTTAATGCGGAGTATTAGAACAAAACAAAGAATTAAAAACTTCTGAAAGTTTACAAATGGTGGTATTCTGATGGTAATTCTGATGGTATTTTACAAATACAGAAACGCTCCGTCGTACAGCGAAATTTGGACTTGTAATTAGCTATTTGAAAAGAAATCAAAAGAAACAAAAACATAGTCTGTTACAAAAACATAGCAAAATTTCTTGGGCATAGCCAAATTTTACAAAGGATACAGCTGGAGGACTGCATGTTTCCGATAAAATACTGTTCTACATTATCCTTCTTTTGTTATAAAGCTGTTAGGTTCAGAAAAGAAATGGAATCTTTACTAATTTAGTACATTTAAGGCCCAGCGGTAGTTGGGAGAAATATGCCCCATATACCATCAAAATGTTATGATAATTCTAAAAAATTTTGACCGTAGTTACCCTAAAGTATATAAACAAAACCTGGAAATACCCTACCGTGCATGACTAAAATTTTATTACCTCCCATAAAACATTTATTTTTTATAGCCCACAGAATTGATTTGCTTGCCAAAAACGCATGCAAATCGCTATCCTTAAATAGCGATTTCTGTTATTTATTACTGCAATACTGCAATATAGTCCGCATTATTATTTGCAATATTGCAGTTCTAAACAATAATAATTCATGTTTTATTACAGGTGTATTTTGAAGCGAGAAAAACGGTTTAGCTCACGAATTTGCACAAATTATGCGTAAATTTCATGATACAATAACTTTTATTGTTATTATTGTAGTTTGATCTAGCGTAATACACGTTTCACATAGTAATAATAATAAATTATTAGTTTACTGTATATACACATACATAATTCTATAACGATTATTATTATTTACGATATGTACAATGATAACCAGTTGCTCAGAAACTCCAATTTAAAACTGACAAAAAGTTCTGTTTTTAGCGCTGTTGTTCAATTTTCAAGTCAGCTCTCTTCTTTTAAGCGCGTGGCTAGAACCAAGTAAACCTATGATCGAGAAAACTACGGCTGTCTCAATATAAATTGGATTTGCTTCGATATGACATTTCTTTCTTACTTCGTTGGATCTGATTTTGTTTTCCAACGTAACATATTCGATTTAAGACTCAGTAATACGCCAGTTTAACCTTTAACGTTTGAATAAGTTTAAAATCAGCTGTCCTCATATTGGAAAGGGTTAAAATTTAACCAAAATTGAGCCGATATGGAATGCACCTAAGAGCATTTTTGGTTATAATGCACGCATATATATCCCTTAAAGTTTTTCTATCTATATCATTAAATGATCATATATGTTCATATGGAGATATCACCCTGAGGCGCAGGATCCCCCCTCTCAGTGTGAAGCGCCAATTTCCACTTGGCAGGTGCCTCGACACCCCCGTCTTTGCGGCAACTCCAGCTGCGAAGGCATACACCGCGCCGGAGACGCCGCACTACCTCGATGGCCTCTTATCCGTGCTATGGAGATTGGACGCCGAACGTTCTAATCCTGAGATCCCGGCTACCACCCCCCTCCCGACCATGCGCATGTATGTTAAATGATTATTGGAACATATATTAGCACAAGTATTATCGGTATTGCAAAATGCGATTGGTTGAATAAAGCAATATATAAGTCGTTGGTGCTCATTAAAACAAAGTGGAATACTATCCAAAGTCAAGTTGAAAGGCACAAGCGATATGCAAGCTGTGCCATCCTCAATATACTAAGCCTAAGCCAAACCTAAACTGTGAGCGGTCCTTAATTGCACTAATCATAGGACTTAGCAGAAGAACTGCTGCCCGCATACCCGCAGTAAGCCGTTTTTATATATTCCTTATTATTACTATATATATTATCCTATACTATAATATATATAATAATTATATATAATAATATATATCCTATAAGGATATATATTATTTTATATATCCTTATTATATATATTCCTTATGCTTATATATTTATTATTCTTTTTAATTTATAATCCCTTTTAATAAGAGACATTGGCATAGAAGGACACGAGGTTTTCAAAGATATAGTGGTCCAGCCAAGAGTTTTTATTTTCTCGCCAGTTAAAGACGAAACTGTGCTCAGTTAAATACATAGCTGTGTTCAGGTACTTTAGCACTTTCAAGCTTCCGGGAGTTTACTTCATGGACATCACGACTGACCCCGTCATCTGAGTGCTGTGTTTTCAGCGGAAGTAGTGGTTCTGCCAGGCGAACACTCAATGGTACTTAAGTTTCATTATATGGAAAATTACGTAAAGACTATTCAGTTTACTCAATTCAATCAGCTCATTAGCATTCAACACGTTGGTGTAACAATGTGAAACTTTTTACTAGTGATGCAACAGTAAACTTAAGATGCGCCCCCAACCATCTTCTTTAGACACCATATACAAAACGTTGTGAGCGAATAAAAATCAGATTTCAATAGCCGTATCCAATTTCGATATTTTTCTGTTCCATAACGCCATTAGCGAATGCAATTCGGCCCCTGTACTTAAACACCAATGTGTTCGCGAACATTTTCAAATTACAATGTATGGAATATGAAACGGACTAATTTCTGTTCTTTAACGCAAAAATGAAATTTGTGTGCAGTGAACAACTGAATGGCAATCGCTTTTGTCAAAAGAGGTAAAGGGCGCAGCTTAAGTTTACTCATGCATGAAGTGGGGTCTCATAGATTGTTTGCCGAATGCTTCACAAATACTCAAAAGGTATTTGTTTCCTTGTGTCTAATAATTTTAGCAGCTTTTACGTCTTGGGTTGAAAAAGCAACCTTATAAATCCTGATTGAAACCGAGCTAGCGGAATTTCCCCAAATACCGTCTGATAATGGGGAAATAATTTTTTATCCATATATTCGTTGCTGAATTTATCGTCAGATTGATGAATTTTTACCTATATATTTGTGCACCTAGGTTTGTATATGCGTTGCTCTCATGACTTCCTACATAGATTTTCACAATACCCACACGAATTAGAGGCTTTTTGATTTTGACCACTTGGGGTGACCCAACATTTCAGTTGTAATCCTTGTCCGAGGATCGACGCAATCTTCTCGCAGAGAGTTGCAATTTCGCTGTTTGACAGAGCAACCAGTTTCGACATTTGAACCAAAGTTTAAAAAAAATTTCTAAAAAAATATTCAAAATTTTTATAATGTGAGTTATTGCTTTATTGATGAACGATGAAATTGGAACGATGTTTACCGTGATGAATACATTGATTTTATTGTTTTAACGCTACATTGGGCATGTTATTAATGTTGTGGGGCGGTATCGGAGCAATTTTTTTTTTATTTTGAGACTAAAAATGATAAAATTTTGTCACTTTATAGACAACATCTATGTATGTCAATATAGCGTTGGAGACGAGCAAAGCGATAGGTACTCTTCAAATTACCATTTTTTTGTTAAAATTTTGGAATTTAAATATTTCAAGTTTTCGTGTTATTGTTCAATGGAGGAAGTAATGAAGGGTTCTACAGTTTTGATATATGATTAAAATAGCCATTAAGGTATTAGCTGTGCATTATTGTTATCATGGGACTTTAAAGACGCCTTTTCAGTTAGACCCGATCCAAAATTGGTGAAATTTGAAGATACTGCGATTGTTATAGGGCCACTAGACTCAGTTAGACGTCTGGTTCTGAAAATAACAATTTCGGTCATTGTTATAACAATTTTTTTCGATTTTTTGGGTTAATTCTGTTCCCTATATCTTCGAAAAAATTTTTCTTCACTATTGTATAATTTTCTATATAGCTCAAACTGCGTTGGTAGATGCAATAGCATAAGCTGAGTCGATTGCAAATCAATGCAACTGGTTCACGGATTAAGGAGCTATTTCCGCTTAAGTGAAATCCCAAGGCTAAGCGTAAGCCTAAGTCTTAAATCTTTAACCGATTGTGCTGGTTTAACCGCCATTCACCTCAAACATAAACTGCGGTTCCGATGATACATGAATTCATGTATTTGTCGACAAAATTTTTTCCGAAAATTTTGGGTACCAAACGAAAAGGGAAAATTGGGAACGCAAAAAAAATTGCCATAAAAGTTGCCGAAATGTGTAATTTCTTAATCAGCTCTTTCAGTTAAGTCGAATCGTATTAAAACTACCTCTGTGTCTTCAAAATTAACCAATTTCTGCCTGATGGCTAACCTTAAAGACTTTAAGCTTTTAAAGAGGCACAGGAAGCTGAATCGGGAACGACAAAATATTCGTTAAGCGCATTGTAACTATAATCAACCCAATTTCCTCGCTTTGCCAGCTATCATTACCCGTCATAACCATTAACAGACCATTTTAATTTGCAAATGTGCTAATTTTCTGACCGTTCGCAAATCAAATTATTTGTTTCTCATCCCAAAAGTTTTAAAGTTTGACAAAAAATCTTCTGTTATTGTTTTTTCATATTGCCCTTTTTACAACGTTAATAAATTATTTATAACTCATAAAAGTTGTATTTAATCAGGCGTTTCATGTTGTTCTTATAATTATTGTCGTCATTGATGTTATTTATTTTAACTACTGCTCTGTCTCTGTGTAGGTATATGCCGTTCTTCCGTAATTTCTTAACTGTTACCAGAATTTACAACCGTTATTTCAATTTTATTAAACGATACAGGGTAGCATTTGTTTCGTTTTTTAATTAAAACTGTTTATATAATTATATAGTTTTAAGTTTATACGAAAATTACGGGTTTAGTTTTATAACTTAGGTATTTATGACTGCAATATCAAGCACTGTAATATAAGTTTAGTAACGCAGTGAATGTCAGCCTGTATATTTTATTACAATAACCAATTTAGATAATGCATCTTGATTTTGTTTTGTTTTATAAAATCAGTTTTATGATATTTATTTTTAATCTTAACGTAAAAAGCGCCATTTGGCACACATTGCAGGATATAACTCATAGTTCTTTATAGCTCTTTTCGCACAAGGCGTTGCAAAAACGCCAAAGAAACCATAATAATAATTTCTAGGAAATAAGAAAGTTTTCAACTTAAACTTATATGCGGCAGCGTTCAGGAATCGGCTCCGAAGTTCACATGGCAAATTGTTCCATGCGGATGGTCTAACAAACGCAAATGTTTGGTTTCGAGGCATATCAATTCGCAATATTCGTTCATCAGCCAATCTTGACGTTGTTGAAAATCGGATGATCTCGGTCAGGTATGTAGGAGCGTTGTCTGCTATTGCGTTGCGGACGATCAGAAGGATCTTGTATTTGATTCGTTGGTCCAGGGGCAGCCAATGCGGTTGGCGCAGGACGGGGGAGATATGATCGCGTCGACGTGTGCCGGTTACAGTTCTGGCATCGCCGTGCATAATTGACAGATATTGACGAATTATCTTAATCCAAATATATAAAATACGTTTTCATGATTCGGGGCTGGAAGCCAGTCTGCAGTTGCAATGGCTACAAATACTAAGACAATATAGGGACTGGTTACGTTATCCATAATGGTTTAATTCAAATATATAAAATACGTTTTCATGATTCGGGGCTGGTAGCCAGTCTGCAGTTGCAATGGCTACAAATACTAAGACAATATAGGGACTGGTTACGTTATCCATAATGGTTAAATTTAATACATAGTCATACTTCATTCCCTTTAAAATATACACATACTTACCTTTATGAATTGCTTTTATGCACTATTAATGTCTGGTCGTGTCTCTGCGAACGTTAGCAAGCCGGCTAACCACTGGCATATTAAGATAATTCTTATTGCCGTGAAACGCGTTTAATTCAGAAGCAGAACACCGCGTTAAATGTAATTATAGGTTCTGAATAAATTTTGTTTGTTAAGTTATTCTACAACAAAAATTGTTGAATGTTTATTCCAAACTGGTTTATCGGCAATGTTTGGGAATACTCAGCTATAGTAGAAGCTGCCTACACTCTATTCTGTTTAGGTTTGTTTTATGAGAACTGGTGATTGCTGAAGAAGGCCTGAGGTTAGATTAGCCAGACAGCTGACGAAGTTAGCTCAAGGGTTTAAATAAGTCAATACTTATTCTATACTAAAGACTATCAGCCGCCACTAGTCTCATGTAGAAAAACACATTTAGCAAAAATTATAGTATATATACGGATAAGTAAAAGAATACAATCTATTTAGAGTTCAATTCAGCACAGTATTCATTTAAAGTTGTAGCAATAAGTTTTCCCCCACTTATTATTGATATTAATTTAATGGGAATGTTGTTACTAATTTATGACGAACTTGTTATAATTCTCGGCAGTAATCGGCGCTGCGGTTTCGGTAGTCTACACTTTGGATTATTGCCGTGGCTCGTTCTAAGGAACAATAACAGCAACAGGTTTATTTCAAAACGTGTAAGATTAAAATTATAAACAATTAACCAGTGGAACAATCTGCCCGACACAATGGACGAACAACTGTTCGGTGCAGCATCGCACACGTTAAAATTTTCTAAAAACTACTAATGCAGGTAGACCTCAGCAAATCATTAAAATACGATCGTAACTTATAGCAGATCTAAGGCGTGGTAGGTACCACCCCCAATCTGTTAGATATATATTTATTAGTATATTGTGAAATTTATCTATGCTTATATATATTCATAATCGTATTATACAGTTGTTTTACTAGTAAATTGACTTGACTTGAAGTATGAACGTGTAATCTCCTCTTAAAGTACGCCTCTCAGACTGACTTTGGCCAAATCTCTCATATGCTACGCTCTCTAGCCACCACACCAGAACCGGATAAACATTACCAGTAACTATCTCTTCCATAAGACATCGTAAACATTCTCCCAAAATTTCTTAATAATAATAATTCAAGGAAGTGAGTAGTTAAGGCATGAAATAGCTGCTATAAAATATAAATGCATTGAAACACACGCACCTAGCCAGCCATAAACATAAAGGTTGACGTCGGCAAAAGATAAAAAGAAAACATATATATAAATATTAGATGAACCCAAATTAGGTCGTAAATTTTATGTGTCAACCAATAAAAATGTCGTTATTTAACGAGCCACATTTAAACAACGTACGTCGCACATAAACATTTTATTATTTATTACATTTCACAAAATATATTATCGTACACGTTTTTTTTTCACAACAACAAACGTCCCTAATGCTATATAGATTTGTGCTAATAGCCCACAATTATTATTGCATTACTATATCTATGCAAATTATAAAATTTACAACCCTGCAATTCTTGCACATCGCAGCACACACACGCACGCTAACGAGATGCAATTTCATGTGATGCGCTAGTCATGTTTCGAGAACCCAAATTGTAGTTTAATACTCAGCGGAGACAAGCTGAACGAAACTGATGGCCCAATCTCGAGATGGCTCAGCTGCTATTACGATGCTTTAAATTAGGCTATTAAAGCAAACGCAAAATGTTTTATGACCGCGCAATATGTTGTTTTGTTGGTTCGTTAATGCTAGCTTTAACGATGTGTAATTAAGCAATAATAACTACGTAGTAACTATTTTAGGCAACGCTGGTTATATATTATAAAGACGCGGATTATATTGCTGCCGACATATTTTGAAATCAAATGACATGACATGACAGTAATGATTATTGCACGACCACTAATTTCGTATGAAATGTGAGATGTTGCACTGCGCAACAATCATTTGGTGTTCGTACTAGTACAAATTTGTTGATGTCTTTGTTTAGCTGCCGAATTTGTTGACATAGCTGTTAGGCTGTCACATTGTTTTTCTTTTTATCAATTTTTCAAGCCTGATACTTATTCAATAAGAGTTGCATTACACTCTCTTAGTCTTAATGTGGTCATAACGGCATAGTTTACAAATCCATCGTTGGAGTCTGTTTACCAGTCGAAAATATAATGTAGGTAGAGAAGCTTTGGTAGGCGCTAAAACTGCACAGAATTTCCGAAAACTTCTAAAATTGCTCGGTTTAAATAATTTTAGCATTATGACAACTCTTTATAAAAGCATATTAACTGCGGGTTCTAACACATTTATTATTCATCAATTTGCCAAAGTGTATACAGTTCAAACTTTAGATACCTTAATCAGAATTTTTGTTTGATATTAATCATTCATAATTCGTTGGTGTTTACTCATGTACTGTATTCATTCTGGGTTACTGTCAGACGTAGAGGATATGCACCTTTTCTGGTCTTAAGTAAGTCGTAAGTAGTTATGTACTCTAGGCTAAGGCTGATGCTGGGTGATAGGGGTACATTATTGAATGAACTATTGTTTGTTTGTCAATTGTTTGGCTACTACATGTCAGTCCGTGTATATTTTGATATTGATTGACAGGATATTTCATCTTGTCTATAGTTCACATGGACAGTTTGAGTACAGGCAGGCTGTGCCTAACAGTGCTGTGCAATAACGCTGGCTTGACGGGTAATAAGCGATTTTGTTTTATCGGCTTTTGGGTTTGCCCACATTGTAAAATTAAACAGGAACATATCATAATAAAACAAATTCCCGTTGTATACAACGGTGCGGTACCTATATTTGATTCGTATTCAGGTTAACCTGATGCTAAATTAATACCCGTCGTGCAGACTTTTAAACAACTCTGATATAAGTTTGCAATGTCAGAGTGATACACGCGCATGTACGCATTTTCAATTTTTACAGAAACATTCGACCCTTTTCCAGGAACATGGGCTCGAATTTGATGGTCCAGAACATGAGGTGTTAATAACCTCGATGTATTTGGATTTGATCGTCAGCCGACCGTCTGAATTTTGTGGCTAGAAACCTGAGGGCATGATTTAGTTGTCCAAGAAAATGAACCTGATGTGGGCATGGATTTGATTGTCTAAGAACCTGGTTTGGAATAAGGGTTAATGCGGAACACCGCGGTCGATAATATAGAAACTCTGAAGAGTGTCACACTCTTCAGTAAAATCGTACATCATCGACGTTTGATTTTTCTCAACGGCTGCATTCTTTGCCGTATAGCACTTTGTTTCGGATTACGTTATATTTCTGGTTTGAGTTCAGCATCAGATCCTGATAAAACAATGTGAGATGTCATTTATTTTAAGAAATTTCTCACAAACACGGTCACCATCGCTATATTGTCGTCTAATTGTTTGTCATTAAAATTGTTTGAGTCTTGTAACTTTATGACAAGTCATTTTAAACCGCGCTATTGCATATATTTAAAATATTTATAACACGCATAAAAATATTATATTCGGATATATGCATTTATTTTACGTATGTATATATCCATGTATGCGTTTGCACAAAAACCATAATATATATATAGAAAATATATAAATTTATATAATATAAATATATATAAATAAATATATATAAAATATATAAATTTATATAGGTAATATAAATATATATAAATAGATATATATATAAAATATAAAAATTTATATAATATAAATATGTATAAATAAATATATAACATATATAAATTTATATAATATAAATATATATAAATAAATATATATAAAATATATAAATTTGTGTAATATAAATATAAAATAAATATATATATAATATAATATACTAATAGTTACTATATATTATATATAATGCATATATATAATATTTATTATATATAGCGAGTTCTAGCTTATTATTGTTCCAGCAAACTCTTTGAATTTTATAGCGTCATTAGTCGTTCGGATAATTTTATTTAACCAATCTTCC
>JASANE010002060.1:0-31780 GCA_030248225.1 Trileptium ribeirensis
CTGCTGAGAAGCGTTTGATTTCTAGCTCGAGAAGTTTGTTGTCTAAGTGGTTAAGTTTAAAGTTTACAGAATCTATGTTGCTATTTGATAGTGGTGTAGGTTTCAGAATTGTATTTTGTTTTTGCGTTAAGTATTGTGGTAATTTGGCAGTTAAGAACCTAATTGCAACTCCTTCTTCACTAAGATACGTAGTATTATGTGTCATGCAACCCTCGCTCTGAAGAATTGTAGTAGTTAGTGTAAAAGCGCCTTGCACCTCATCTACTATAATGTGTTTGCCAGCTATTTCTGCTAGATGTTTGGACTTATACTGATAGCTACAGATTGATTTATTAAGCACAGTTCCCCATACGTAAGTAGCTTCATTAGTTACGCAATAAGGTTGTTTAAACTCGCAGGCGGAAATATCCCCTAGATGAGTGGTTAGTAGTTTCCCATCGAACGTGGCCATAGTCCCATACTGTAACATTAGATTATTTGAGTTTTTACAATAATCGTAGTAACACCATCTGTAGTTTACATTGAGGACCTGTCGTGTTGACCACATAGTTTTATCGGTTTGAAATAATGTGCTAATTTGATACCTACGATCTTTATTTGCTTGGCAACAGTCCTGATAGTTTATAGAACTGAGTGTTTTCTCATTTAGTATTATACCCTTTGAACCGAAAAATCCCATGTTTGTACAGATTTTATGTGTGACCACCGTACATTTGTACACTGGAAATAAAACCGGCTCAGTTCTTGGTACAAAAAGTTATATTTCGTGTTTTGCAACTCTGTGTGAAATTGGAGGTACGCAGTTCACAGATTTGGGTAACGTTATCGCATGACCCCTAGCTGTGTCATCGCAAATTTGTAGTTCTTAGGTTGAGTGATACTTAGACTCACTATAGGTAAACTGTTGAAAGCGAATATTAGTAAATAAAACCATAAGTATACCATAGTAATCAAATTGCATAATTTAGGTGCGCGAACAGTCATAGTGGCGCATAACTCAAGCGTAGACAGCGGTGTGATTAGGTTTACAAAGTAAGGGAACTTAGTTTCTTTAAGCCTTTCTAGTTGCTCTTTAAGTACGTCATTTTCAGTTTTTAATTTTTCAGTAGTTTGAATTGCATTTACATATCTTCGCTGTGCAGAGGAAGAACGCTCGCGCTTCCTAGAAGGCGTTCTCGACGGCGTAATCGACCTGCACGGATAATCTCGCATACTGGGTTCGCGGTAGTCTCGCCTAGCCGTATCCCGACAGTCTCGCGTGTTTGTGTTACCATAGTCTTGCCTACCGCGGTCTCCATAGTTTCTGAATTCACTATAACCCCCATAGTTACGATCGGGTTTATTAGGACAGTTGTAACTGTGATGGTTCCGGCGACAGAAGTCACACCGCACGCTCCCAGTTGCGGGAGACCTATTCCTAAAATTCATGCGGCTGTAATCTGTAAATCGGGATGTTCGCCTATACTTACCACCACCGCTGTTTTGAGTTCTAAAGAAGCCGTCTAGCCGTCGGTGGAGTCGTTCGATTTCTAAGCCATAGTTAGGAGTTTCAGTATTAGTTCGATTTATTTGGGAGTTGACGGCCCCAACTAAATCAGTTTGGGAGTCAAACCTAACTTGCTTAGTTTTGTTATCGTTAAGATGTGTTAATAAAGTTGCCTGGTTATCAGCCAGTTTAAGTAAGGCCTGTTTTATGCCATCCAACTCTAGTGTAGATTCAGAGCCTCTAGTGCCTTCAAAAGTTTCAGAATTGGTTAGTAGCCTAGTTTGAGCTTCGTCTTTTTCAGCTAACTTAATTGCTTCTTCAAGAGACTTATGCTCTTTGGATAGTAGGAGCTTTTTAAGTCGTGGTAGTTTTAGATCCTTAATAAAGAACTCGCATGCAAAGGAATCTCTAGTATTTGTGTCTAACTCAGGCCATGCTCCGCGTGCTAAGACTTTAATAGCTTGCCCGAAGTCTGTGGCTGTTTCGCTTGATAGCTGCTTCCTGCGCATAAGTTCATTACGCTTAAATTTCTCACCCTCAGGTGCCTGTACTGCATGACATAGTTCCCTTATGAGTGACGCATAGCTTCGTTTAGTTGGTTCAGGTAAACCCCTATAGTACTCTAGTGCAGTGCCACGCAAGTATGCAGGTAATACTTTAAGTTTGCGAGCCTCGTTCCAGTTATTAGCATTAGCGATTAATTCAAAAAGCTCATACCACTGCTTGAAATCTTCCCCTAGTTTACCATAGTAGAACGATAAGTCTGCCTGATAAGAAGGTGTCGAAGTGATATTGTCTATGTCTCTGACTTGTTCTTGCAGTGTGGCAACAATCTCATTAGTTGCTGTTTGACTTTTGAGTAGTTCAGATATGTCTTTATTTTGTTTTCAAGAGCTCTTAACATGCTGTCAGTTCTGTCTTTAGGTGTAGTACCTGAAACACCTGGATGAGCCATTAGAATGTGTTTTAGTATTTCACGCTTAATTATCAGTATTTTATCGCTTGCGGTTATTCATCTTACTGCTCTGTATGCCTGCGTCTTGATGCTTAGTGCTAGCTTTCAATGCTTGGTGCCGGGGCGCTGTGAAATGGACAAGATCGTCCGCAGGCAAGTTAACAAGGAGCGCGTTCCTCTCGACAGATATGGGACGAGTACCGCCCGAAGGAATATGGATGGGCGAGGTCCGCCGGACGGCAAAATAAACAAAATGAGCGAGTTCCGCTCGAAGGCTTGTTGGTGTGAACGAGTACCGTTCGATGGCTCCCCTAGGCGTCGGGAAAGCTTCCGGCACAAGCAAAAAGGCGTGACCAAGTAGAATGAGCTAAAGTGTCAGTGAGTGACGCACTAGGTTAGCAATAAAGAACCTAAGTAAGTAGTAACTGTAGTAGCTAAATAGTGTAGTGTTTTATGAGGTATACATGTAGTTATAAAGCATATCTAAGTCTTAGATGTAGAGCTCTAAGTATGTTTTTATTTTGGGGAAGTTGCCAGTGTAGCTGTTCCCCAGTACGACCTCTAAAAATGTAATGTCACAGCCCGAGCCAAGGCGAATACGAGTACATTGACTTAGTCTTCTCAAAGCGTTCCTTAGTTTAAACAAAAATTCAACAAAGGTTCTAAATCAAAAACTAACGTTTGCGCTATTCATCCACAGTATTAGTCTTTCCGCCGTATTAAAACACACTCCGTCCGTTCGATCGACTAGGGCCGTATATACACAGTAAAATTCAATTCATCCGGAAAAAACCAACAAGAAGCAGCCCAAATCATTTCGCCAACCATATATATATGAGAAATTGGAAATTGTATCATCGACACATCAGCAATAAAAATAGACAATGTCGTTCGAAATGTTGATTTCCAGCATCTTTCACTGGATACAATATACCGATTCGCATGTTTCGACTAGAAAACCAAATCCAGCCATCCCATCACACGATCAAGAATTTGCAAGAATATGAATCATTTCAATAGCATCGACGAATGTTATCGAGAGCTGATTTGATGTACACGCAAAAGGTCTAGGTGTACATATGCTTCACTACGTTCTGCAATCTCGACAGAGATAACTGCAATCTCTTACTAGTATAAGTTTTATAACATAAAACGATTTGTAAATAGGGGTTTTCAGTCACAATAGCTTATATAGATAACTACAGATGTGGAGCGAACAAGAACGTCTCACAAGTGCTCACAATTTGCGTCAAGACAAAAATTTTAAGCCCTTATTGACATTGTGCCGACCATCTGTTATTGAGTTATGAGTGTCCCCGAATTTATCGTAATGAAATATAACAACCAATTACCAACACGGCAGTAGGGAAGAATTAAATAATACAAGGCCCACTGCCTACCGTATTTGGGAATACAATAGAAAATTGTATGCTCCTTTTCCTGCTGCTGTTGTTCTATCACAGAATATGTAGGTACCTATTAACTTTACATATATATTAACTTTTGACATTTTGTTCTTTCGGTTTGTTTTAAATTTGCAACGTTTTGTAGTTGCTTGATTCCGACTCCTTGTATACTTTTTGGACGGTTCGCTTGTGATTACAAGTATTTTACAGCATTTGATTTGTTTCAGCGTACTTAATGTAATATCACGAGTTATAAATTAACATTTAAAATTAAAAAATAAATAAAATAAACTTTCTTATTGATGGCTTTCGTTTGACATATGAGGAAATCTCAGGGGGTTCACAGAGGGCAGTTGGGAAGGGGAACACGCCGTCCCTCTTGTTTGTAAAGACAAACGCGAAAAATTTACTGGTGGGGTTATAACAAAATGAATGCAAACGACGGGCCCTCCCCACATTTGAGGATTATGCAGCGTTCCTTGGGTGCGCTTTCAAAAATAACTTTAGCTCCGGCTAAGAATGAACAGTAATTACTCGCATTAATCCACGCAGTTCCGAAGGCGTTCCACTGATCATAGTCCCGGTTTCGCGCTAATATAATCAATCAAATGCCATTTCATTTAATCGTTTGGTATAAAATGCAGCATGGAATCTTTGGATCATAAGAATTTTTGCTACGGCCCATATCGAACTATTATTACTGCTTTTAAATTTGTTTTCAGAAAACAAGACAACTGAATAGCGACCGTTAATTTCTTACATTTTAGAAAAAACAACCCGAGACAACATAAGCAAGCGCCACTCGATGACATTCGGGTACATCGAGTTCAAGTGATGCCGAGGAAATGACCAATTTCCGATTTTATTCAAAGCATTTTTTGGGCAGAGACAGTCATTCTTAATTGATCTTGTATTCCGACTGAAATCCAAGATAGATGCAATGATCAGGTTGCTTTGGCTCGTGCGATATACATACGTGTTTTTGTTAGTTCCCAACTACCGCCCTGGTAATTGGGTCTTAACATCATAAAACTGCACGATGAATTCGGTCGAATGGCTGGTCGAATAGATTTTTAGGTGACGACGACTTAAAATTTTTCAAATAATACGAACTAGTATGCTTTTGATGGTTGAACTTCAATTTTTGAGCTGTTTTTTTTGGAAACGTCATTTTTAGCCCTTTTAGGTTATAAACAATGCCACATTCGGTAATTCTGGAACGGATTTACGAACGTGTGTAGCTTTAGGTTCGGCATTTAGTGACTTAAGCTTTTGCTGCTATCCCTTCGCAAAAATCAAATAGACGTGATCAGAGCAAGCCGTATTTCCAAGCCTAAATTTTAAAATCTTGAAATCTCACTAAAATTTACTTGTTTCTTCCGTCTTCTGCAAAGTTTTGTTGGTCTTGACCTTCGCTAACATCTTTTCGAGAAACTATATTTATTAGCTAATTCATAACATTATGAAAATATGAAAATCAATTGAATTTTTAAGTAGTTTTGACAATGGTTGGAACCTCGATAACCGAGCTGTTTAATATAAATATGCATCTGCAAACGACAGAAGAATGCACGAGTAAGCGTAAAGTGACCCCGCTAACCATCCTATTTTGCAATTCCCGATGCAGAATAAAAAATCCACTGCTACGGAACAAATAGGATATTCGATTCGATTCACTGCTAGCGCAGATTTAAACGTTTTCATTCGGGTTATGACAATTTTGTGACATTTCATAGCGGTGAAACACGATTCGCCTCTGTTCGAGAACAAATTTAATGTAACTGTGACGTCATAAACGAGACGGTCATATTATTTATAAATTACTGTTCGCGAACAAGCCCCTTGTTAATACAAATCCGACAAAATTCTGTTCGCGAACATACTTGATATTCGCCAACAAAAAGTAGCATTTTCTTACCAACAAGAAAATGTTCGGTCATGAAAATTTTTACAAAAAACAAAATAGGATGGTCAGCGGAGTCATTTTAAGTTTAGTGGCGCATATCAGTTTAATCATTTTAAGTGTAAACAACTACCCCTACATGGTTTTTCTGAAGCAAAGCCTGACTGATAGCATCGTCTCTACACAAAAATCCAAAACTTAGCTAAGTTACATAAGCTTTAGCTTGTACTTAATTATAACTATCGCCTAGATATTTGGTGATATTTTAGGCCTTACTATAACGATCCTTCGAAATACAACCTTATTTGAGTTTAGCTTAATACCCCGACTGGAGCCCCACCGTTGGCAACCCGGTCCTAACTCGGCGCTAAACTTTCTTCTTCAATTTATTAAATAGATGTGGGAACCGACTACAAAGCGAAGCCATATTTTAGATAATACATTCAGACGGTTAACCTGAAAAACTACTGATAATGTTCACAGCAAATCATGTTCTTTGCGGTATTCAAAGCCGACCTTTCATTGTAATCGATAATCAAGTGTTAATTACATCTCCCGATCTTATCTAGGATTCTACTTGAATAAAATTAGCTCTAGATAGAATTTGACAGATAAAAACTGTGTACTAACGATAACTACGGTCGGTGGAAACAAAACTTATACTTTAATTTGTTGTTTAATAGCTCTTTCTATACTTAATGATTGCACAACTGCTACAACAACCACAACAACAACAAAAAAGTATATACATTAACAAACAGTATACCCATGCCTGGATAGTCATCGTAACGATGTTTGCACCGGGTGTCAAGATCATTAGTGCGACCTCGAAACATATGTAATGGCTTGCTTATACAGACTTCAAGTTTATCAGTAACTAAATATTGCAATTGTGCATCCAATGCGTTAAAGTGCAAAGCGATATTTACCCTTTCGTTCTTAAATTGACAGATATACATTGTATGGCGTATTGATTGCCGAGTTTGTCGTTCAATTTGTTTTGCACCTGCGGTGTTGATCGTTTGCTTTGCGAGGTACCATGGAAAAGAGCAATAGCTTCTAAATATTGTATTTGCTAGGAGTACGAGACCAGCGCCAGAGCGTCTAGGTGCAATCCGCTGTTGGAGCAAAAGTTTACTCAAGATTGTACAAAGGACACTTTGGTTTATGAAGAAAGGGTTGCAACTACTTTCCAGTGATAGGAGTGGACTAATGGATAATATGCTCAAATCCAGCATTATAGTCTCAGATCAATACCTAAAATTATTTTGGGGTTCTTTTAATTTTCTCATCTGACTTGTTATACATGCCAGTTAGATTTTACACGAAAGTTCCTCACTCAGAGTTTCTACGTGGATCGTGCAATTTTTATTTCCTGGATGCCATAGCTGTACTGAAGTTGGTGACCCCACCATTGCCTGTTCTGTTCTATTGGGGATGTTCGGACACGTATTGCCGTAGACCGAGCCCAACAAGCTCACCCCAGAAAATGAAAACTTTGGGGGAAAGATTTTATGTCAGAGTATTGCTCCTGATGAGGATCCATCTGCAAAGCGGAACAAATGCAAGTATAGCGATTCTTCAATAAAGTGCCGACTGTCAAAATACTATGCGTGTACCCTAGCATAACTTTCTACATATTAAACTATTATATATAATAGGTTTAAACTAAATCTTCGAACCATTCCGTAAATGCGATATATTTTGTAATGTCAAACTGAATTCTTTTACCAAAAATTTTCATAACTATTCCAGCAATTTCAGTTAATTTTACATCAAGTTAATGACTGTATTCACGTTATTCGTTTGTTATTTTAAAAAAATAATTGATTTTCGCTAAATTTATTTATATAACAGGTTAACATAAAGTAAAATGTAGATTTTACAGGAATAAATTTGATACTTCAAATTTGGCTCATAATGGCCTTTTAAACCTCAATCAATTATTTCTATCTCTATAATTATGTCTGTCTTCGTATACGCATGATTAATTGAAATGAAAAATTAATTGAAAAACTGAATGCAGTTCACTATAAATATCGATGGCTTTAAGTTTTTATTGAGATTGGTCTTACTTCAAAGCGACGCATGCGAAAAAAGCAATATTTTTCTAAACCATAGTTTCCGATATAATGCAGTCTTTGAGGTCTTTACATGGCGTCCGACCCAATATGATAGCGGTACATATTCAACTGTAGGACGTTACAAAAAACAGCTCAGTGCAGGTATCAGCTCTACGATTTAGGCTTAACATAATGGTCATACAAGAACCTTTGTTTAACCTAATTCTGAGACTAAGTATATCCAAAACGGTATAAATTCGATTCCGCCGCCAAAATTTATATTGGTCTGAAAGCGATATCACAACTTTATAGGATCCGAATCGACGAAAAAATGCATACACTGTATACGGCAGGTACAAGTTTTGATCGTATCAGATACGATGTGCTCTAAATCGCGTCCGACAGGGTGTCACCAAGGCCTTAGACCAAGCATTAACATTATCCCACTCAACGCTCTTGAGGGCCTGACCCGTGAAATATATTGCACACAATTTATTGGCTGTTTTTATGTTGTTCTTTATTCCCACGATTATCCGCTTAATATCACAGAAATGGAGAAACTTTATTGTAATGTAAACCAGCAATAAGCGACTCTTCTTATTGAAATTTTGACGTTGCCAGGCGATAGAAAAAAAGCATTATACTGATTGGTATGAGCTATAGTAAATTTAAGTTCAAACTTATATAACGAATATGGAACACTTTATCAAAGTTTAGGTACATTCTGGCTTTTGAAATGCCAAAATGTTACGCAATAATTCTATTATACTTAACAAAAGATAATATTTCGAGGTCGAAATGTGGTAAATTTGATGAGTCATCACCATGATGTTAGTGAAATGATCGATGTTGTCATCGAAGTTATATAATTATCTAAGTTCTGTTCTTGGATTCTAATGATTTTGCTGCCTCATAATCTAAGGATATCATATTCAGTTAATGAGCGAGTAAACTTAAGGTAACCCCACCAACCATCCCATTTTGTAATTTCGCATAAACATTGTTACCAAACGCTTTTTGGTCAATTAGAATCTGGCGTAAAACTGGTTGCGAGCACATTGTTATGTGACTAAAACATCGCCATTTTGCGTTTCCGAAAATTGGAGTAATATTTTTGAGAATGAATTTGCTAGTGACGTAACTATTGCACCAAATTTGATAGCAAACACTAAATAATCTTATGCAAATTTGATAGGCATTATGGAACATGCAAATTGAAAATCGCCAAAATTCTGTTCGTGCGAAAGATGTACTTTCAGGCACTTGGATTAGATTTAGCATATTTTCGGTTCGAATGAAATTCAGCACATTTTCAGTTACAAATGGTTGGGATTCGATATCGGTTATTCAAGATAGGATGGTTAGTGGGATCACCTCAATTTTATTCGCGTATAAGACACAGCGAGAGTCTAAGCATTTGCCATGTTCATATCAAATAAAAAGAGTTTATGCTAATTTTGAATCACATTTCTTGCTGTTGAAACGCCCGTGATGCAGTGGTGAAGATGAATGCATCTCGGTCGTGACTTTCACTACTATAGCCGTGAACAGTCGTAAACAGCTGTGTCGTACTTTTGCTAAGAAAAAACATAGAACAATTTTTACACAAAATCAGCCACAGTTTGTTTACTGTTCGAAAGCATAACGTATTTACCATAACATGCTTTAAAACATACAAAGTTAAAAATAACACTGTATTTTACTCACAATTTGGTCGCTCTGAGCAAATTTTGCAATTAGTTCTATTACTTAAAGCAATAATTGCGGTACAAAGATAATCCGTCAATCAATTTTATCGATGTGCGAAAGGTATGACTTATACGTTTTCGTCGTCTAATATCAGGTTATAAGCAGTGACCCTGTCATGAAAGCAAAAGTTAGAACCATTGCTACGGAAAATATGAAACATGATTTTTTACATATATATTGTATATACAATGGAGTCAACATGCATTATGTATTTGTCTCCGTGCATGTATTTATATGTTTCCGTGTATGTACGAACGTGTTGTATGCATTCCTTATCACTTGTATGAAATTATGCGTATTCCCGACCACCGCAGGTAATAGGGCCTTGTATTATTTAATTAAGATCACACAGCTAGCGCAAATAATCCGTAGTTTTTAATTGTCATAACTCAGCAGAGGATGGTGAGATCGATTTCGCCGGTGGTTTTTCTTGATGTGTTCTAACGATCTCGGCGTAGTTAAATCTACATCCCGTCTTATTTCTTCTGTAAGATCATCTGTTTTGGTCATTTTTCGTTATGTAAGCTTTGTAAAAATTGTTCGCAAAATGAGGATGTGTAGAATTTATTGATAAATTTTACTGAAGAAACTTTTAGCATACTACTACTTAGGTTCGGCTTGCTCGTGATCATACATTTGAAAGTACGCGCTTTCGCCGGCTTATACATGATAATTGTTGAATCATCATCAAAACTAGAATCTGTTAACAGGTCGATTCAGGATTTTCGGTGTCACTTGTATGAAATTGCACGCAATGTGCAATATCTAATTTGTAATATCATAATACCCGAGGACCTTGTCTTGTGTCATTTTAATATCTTTCCAGTGCATCCGGTATTCAAATTGTGTGGCAAATTTAATTCAAACATTCGGCCAGTTTCAGTTCGTTTCCGGTGACACATGTATCGTTTACGCCAGAGCTGACGTTAAATTTATGTTCATGCTAGATTAAAAATATGTGATACTTCTAGTGCCTTTCACTAAAATCCATGAATACATTATTATACATCAGTAAAAGCACCCTTTCAAAACTGTAATAATTGGATTGCGGAATAATGCTTAACTCTAAAGTACGAGCTTTAGTCAAAGCTCCGAAAACTAACCCTTTATTATGTTTCTGATATACTAAGCCTGTCTCAGGGTCGTAAATAGAAACATGCATAGTGTTCAGCACAGCCAGTAAGCTGTTATGTCTTAACGAAAATCAGTAATAAGTTAAGCTCCAGCAAGCAAGATTATTTTTTATAAATTATTTACAAAGTATTACAACGGTTACAAGGCATATAACCTTTCTGTCCACTGAAAATAACATTCGATTACAAAAGTATCCACACTGCTAATAGCCATAAAGTTCTAAGTCCACAAAAATACTCTAGATTTAAGTATTTTCGCAAGTATATATTTAAACAGTCTGACAATTTTTTACTGAAGCATTAGAACCAAAAACTTAGCAGTGTTTACGGGAATACCGGGCATTTTATTGTGTTGGCCATACAATTTCGTAGTTAATTACGCGATAAATGGTACATTTTGCTCATGCGATGGTAGTTGGGCTTTCTTCATTTGCCGACGCTTTGTATTTGTCTATGAAATAGTATCTATATCTTTGAATTTTTGGGTGTGATCTGTGTGTTAGATGCCTAATTGGGTTCGGTGAGGTTTCTATATTTTATTAATTATCAATTAATTAATTAATTAATGACTTGTTATTTGATTGATATTGATTAATTGATTAATAATCAATTAATTGATTTTTAAATCTATTTAGGTAGGATTAGTATAGCTAGATTGACTGTAGTTTCTAATCATACAATTTAGGTTTGAAATCACTCGAACAGTATGTACGCGGCATTAGTATTAAGTAAGACCTAACTACAATAGATGGTTTATCACAATTTTAACAATAAATACTGCAATCGGTCCTTCAATGGTTTACACTTTATCATTTGCTACGAATCTTGGTAGAATACTGAGTATGTTCTTCGCTCGCTAAATCTCCAACGTGGGTTTTGTTGCATGCATTATAGACTTTCTCTCTAAACTATCCAATATTTTAATTTTATCTTCATTCTGCATATTTATCTCTAAATTTATTATATATTTCGACTTTTGTGCAGCTCGGGTTAAATTTATTGTAATTTTTGAACGAGCTATGGCTTTGCCGGGCTCAATTGTCCAAGTGGAAGGCCTAACGTGTCTCCATTTGTAAAATATATATCATGAAAATTCCTGGAATGCACGCAAGTATATAAAACATCAGAAAATACTCATCCCTGAAATTCAAGAGTTAATAACACCACGTGTGGTCAGGGGTAATGCCTATAAGTCCCGTCCTTCTCAAACTCGTCACGGACATAAAATTACCAATATTGCTGGATTTATCATGAAATTAATATCTATCCGCTAACGCATGACTGTATTAGCTGCCCATCTGGTTTTCATATGTAAGCAAAGAATTAGTTTTAGCTTTTACATGGAACAAATTATTAATTAATGCACAGATTAAAGGTACACACAACAGAATGAAGCAACATAAATCAGAATATTCTTCGGATTTTCGATTAATATATAGGTTTACTAAAACAAATGTGCCGACGTGGAATTTCAACAGGATTTATTTTGTTATATACCTCTAAGCTACGTACGATATTTGTTAATATCCTATTCAAGCTAAAGAAGCTAAGTCCATTGGAAATCAAACGCCTGGTTTTCCGGCGTGCGCAGCAGACGCACTAACCACTACACAATGGACCTCCTTGGAGCGGTTGTTAGTTAGAGATGTTAGTCTAGCTAATGAATTATACCTTTCGCTAGCTGTTCGCGAAAATTCTAATTCTACAATAGGTTTTTTACAAATGCTTTATTTTTCATAAACCACTGCGCTATCCCCCCCAAAAAAAGAAAGCAGTGCTGTCGAATTTAAATATATAGCGTTGTTTGACAGCTATTATGATACGATACTGTTTTATGCGTGAGGCCAGACAAAAATTACAACCAGCACAGTGAGGAGCAATCCAACCCATTTGTTTAGAATTTTAAGGATCTACTTACTGGTGGATTGCCTGATATAGTACCTTCACCTATCAGGGCTTAACTGTAGGACAGAAGTTGACATCAATATTAGATACAGAGAAATCTATATTTGAGGAAAGTTAAATAACTGACTACTGTATTTCGTTCCTTTTTACGGTTATATATGATATAATGTTTTATGTATCATATAATGCATTTCCTGTTATTACTTTTTTGTTTACAATTTTTACAGTGTCGACCAGCGCAGCGCAATTCTCCCTAGTATCGCATGGAAGGTCGGTCGCAGTTTGGAATCATTCCGTGCGAGACTAAAAATTAGAACCTATTTAATATTTAAACATTTCATATTTTCATGAAGTCAAGGTATGTTGTGCTATGCTGTTGTAGAGGTTTGTAAATGAAAAGCTCAATAGCAGTACTTATAGATGCAGATCATTACATAAGTAAGAAAAATGTCACTCTCGAATTATGATATCAACATATATAAGTGATCCCGAATTCGTATTAGATCAGTTTTGACCTAAGTGATAAATTTAGAGTCCTGTTTAAGCCCTCTCTATAGAACACGCATTGGTTATGCGGCGTTCTCGTTATAATAACCCTTCTGTTTGAAACTTTTGTCACTCCGCAATCGCGACCCTATCATATTGACAGTCAGGGTGATACCCATACTGTAAATCAATTGCCGTGGGTTTATGACACACCCCTAGCTACTATATTTTTGCAGCGTCGCACACTCTTAGCTTCCAATTTGGCGCGAATTAACCGTAACGGATACCCGGTGTAGCTAATGCGGTTTATTAGTCAACTGTGTTGTGTAGTTTTTTAATTTTCGATATTTGTATCTAGGCCGGTGAAACAATGTGCACACAGTCATTAAAACTGTAACAAGGCACGGTGTGTTTGACAATGTCCAGAATTGGCAATACTCCTAGCTAACTACTTCAGAAAAAATTAATTAAAAACATGGCGTGTCTAAGATACCCTGTTGTCGACAGTGTGTCTGACACTGTGTGATGTACATAAGTTCTAAACGTTGCTGGCATTATAACGTGGACGCCGCGTTAGTTAGACCATTTTTATTTTATACGATTGAGCTGTATTGGCTCCGTGAGAAATTTTTAATGTAATTCGGCATGTGAAATAATTTGAATCATGTGCACTCATATTATCGTGACTTCATAGTCTAAACTATTCGTGGTTCAAATGATTCTTTTATCTATTTTAATAGATCCAAAAGATCATTGAAACACAAATACTGTTATTGAAACGCAAGAACGTAGTCCCAGAATCGTTCGGCAGGAATATAATGCGTAAATATTTTGTCAAGGCAATCCAAATTTTTTAAAACCACGGTGGTACTACCCCGGCTGACACCATAGCATTTGAAGTTTCCATGGATTTATATTCTATTTTCTACTGCTAAGCTCCCAGGTTTAGTCCTAATTTTATATCGATGTCATAGGAAAAAAGAAGGGGTGTTTGATGGAGCAGCTGCATTTTATTTCGGATCCAAATGATTTATTTCGTTTCCTGGCAATAGACGTCTCTACTGGTTTAAGCTAATTTTAACTACGTTTGTCTTCGATTTGTATAAGAAAGAATCTATTGTTTTCAAATGCCTTGACCAAATCTATTCAGATTATTGGTGAAACCTTTTGTTTGACAAAATGCCGCTTTGACAGAAACAACGTATCCGTATTGAATGCTTAAAACTAGTTTTTTTTCAAACCTGCTACTAAAAATAATTGGTGTTTATCGACCGAATCCACAAATTGCTTTTCAGTTTCCACACTGTTTAATTATTTTTAGTTTTGGGCGTGCCAATATCTCAATTTTTTTGAGAATTTACCGGAATACTTTGATGTAATCATATTGTGTAACGTTATTTTTACTATTGTTCAAGTATTTACCTGGGTTAGTATTTTAGATTGAACGCTGAAAATCCGACGTGGAAATAGGTTGCTTCCTTGAAGTGACAGATCAATTTGAAGAAGATATATATACCCACTGTTGATACAAAACACTTCTTTAGCTTATAAATGGTTAAAGTACGATCCACAAAATAGGAACTCCGTAGCACAATTAGGCCTGGGTTTAGGTTGCTGTGGATGGTATGTTTGGATGACAAAACAAGCTAACTATGGGTATGTCAGCAAGTTGTCCTTCACAGACCCAGCGCACCTGATGTCAGCCGAGTGCTTTGGCCTTCAGAATTAGTTGATCTAATTTTACTCCGATAATATCTCTTCCGAAAAAATACTCTCAGTTCGGTTTTAAAACAAAACCTATACAGCTGTTTAAGAAGCAATGTCGTTTGAGCAGTGCTCGATAATTTGAAAGTGCCTATTAGCAAATCTTTCGATTCACAAGGAGATCCGTCGGAGCCATCATTTTACCGATCTACCTTGAAAAATCGAAAAAATGGCTTTGTGGTGTCAGTCAGTCAGTGAACGACTGTTTTATCTATCTGTTAATCATGAAAGATTCTGAAAGGCATCTTTGAGGTCCAATAAATAAATTTTATTATTCACTCTTAAAAGTATGCTAAGCTTGTCCAGAAGATCGATATATAGGAGCACTTGCTTTTCTAAATTTAAAAACCCGGCAACCATCATGGCTTCGAATACAAATTTGGCGTCAAAGATAAATAGATAATTATTTATTCTGCTGAATTTAGCATATTTTAGCATAGCTTTTGGTTATGATTAGAGAAATCTTTTCAACAAATTTTAGCATATTCAGAACTGTGGCTTGAATCAACCTTAAATTTTAGCCTTCGATTAATACAATCTGAGAGTGAATGTTAGAAAGTGTGGGAATGCTGAAGACATGTAAGCATTTGAGATTAGAATTTTGACATATTTAGTTAAGCTTTTAGAGGACGACCATCTTTTCCGCGCTGGCTAGGAAATTAAGCAGGTTGAAAATAATGTTTCCTAAAAATATACGAACCTCAAAAGGCCTAAGCTATTTTTACGTTTTCGATTCCAAAGTTTTTCTGACAATTGATTTGCACCTGTGGGAATTACCACGTTAAATCAGATATGAATTTTAGATTACAGATACCTTAAACACCGGAGGTTGAAAGTTTTGTTAGTTATTCGATATATCCACTAAGTAAAGTGATATTGAAGACTTTTTCAGTAGAAACTCGTCGCAGAATGTGCATTTCCATGTTGTCTAAAGGAACGATTGCCTGGTTCATGCCCTGACGAGTTGTCGACGCGCGTTTGTGATTTTTGCTCGAAAGTCATTACTTGTCTTAATTTAATTGTTTTATTTCGTCAGCTTTACGCCATCATATTTTAATATTTAGAAACTACGCATTCATATTTTAAATTTGCTTCTCAACTGACTACTATAATTTTTTTGCAATATGGTCAGTAACCACAGAAGGCTACACCGAGATTCGGACATGCCCTTTATATATTATTTTGATTTGGCATTTAGGCAAGTTTATTTTGCTTTTTGGAGAAGTCATTTAACAATTGTGATCATTAGCATCAGTGTGTTGACCTACGCTTCTGAGTTGTTTGAATTGTATGGATGATTTTCTAAAATTTAAAATTTTCCATAAATTACCATAAAATTTTAGTATATTACAGTATTAATTTAAGCATATTTTCAAAATTCTTCTGTTAATCGTAGAAGCTTTATTTTCAGGTAACAAAACTACTCTACCTTAGATTTCTTATTCGGAATTGTATCAATTAATTGTTTTTTCAAGAAATAGAATCTTGGATTGTTTTAATCGTTACTCCAACTTATTCTCAGAATGCCCTTACAGAGGGACTCCGGCTCCTACACTGGATCAGCTGCCTTCACTGCTATATCAAGAGACACTGTAAAACATTTATACCTTGGAATTTATCAATCGTTACTCCAACTTATTACACAATGCTTTTATAGAGGAACTCCGGTTCCTACACTGGACGAACTGGCTTCACTGCTATACCGACAGACACTGTAAATCATTTATACCATGGATTTTATCAATGCGATACCCAACTTATTATCACAATGCCCTTATAAGGGGACTCCAGCTCCTACACTGGACTAACTGGCTTCGCTGCTATATCAAGAGACACTGTAAAACATTTATACCTTGGATTTTATCAATCGTTATTCCAACTTATTACACAATATCTTTATAGAGGAACTCCGGTTCCTACTCTGGACCAACTGGCTTCACTGCTGTACCGAGAGACACTGTAAAACATTTATACCTTGGATTTTATCAATCGTTACTCCAACTTATTATCACAATGCCCTTATAGATCGATTCCGGTTCCTACATTGGACTAGCTGGCTTCGCTGCTATATCTAGAGACACTGTAAAAGTTTTATACCTTGGATTTTATCAATCGTCACTCCAACTTATTACACAATGCCTTTATAGAGGAACTCCGGTTCCTACACTAGACCAACTGGCTTCACTGCTATACCGAGAGACACTGTAAAACATTTATACCTTGGATTTTATCAATCGTTACTCCAACTTATTATGACAATGCCCTTATAGAGGAACTTCGGTTCCTACACTGGACTAGCTGGCTTCTCCTGCTGTATTGAGAGACATTATAAAACATTTTATACCTTGCATTTTACCAATCCTTACTCCAACTTATTACACAATGCCTTTATAGAGGAACTCCGGTTCCTACACGGCACCAACTGGCTTCACTGCTATATCGAGAGACATAAACATTTATACCTTGGATTTTATCAATCGTTACTCCAACTTATTACACAATATCTTTATAGAGGGACTCCGGTTCCTACTCTGGACCAACTGGCTTCACTGCTATACCGAGAGACAGTGTAAAACATTTATACCTTGGATTTTATCAATCGTTACTCCAACTTATTATCAGAATGCCCTTATAGAGGGACTCCGGCTCATACACTGGACTAGCTGTCTTCGCTGCTATATCGAGAGACTCTGTAAAACATTTATACCTTGGCTTTTATCAATCGTTACTCCAACTTATTACACAATGCCTTTATAGAGGAACTTCTGCTCCTACACTGGACCAACTGGCTTCACTGCTATACCGAGAGACGCTGTAAAACATTTATACCTTGGATTTTATCAATCTATACTCCAACTTATTATCACAATGCCCTTATAGAGGGACTCCGGCTCGTACACTGGACTAGCTGTCTTCGCTGCTATATCGAGAGACACTGTAAAACATTTTATACCTTGCATTTTATCAATCCTTACTCCAACTTATTACACAATGCCTTTATAGAGGAACTCCGGTTCCTACACTGGACCAACTGGCTTCACTGCTATATCGAGAGACCCTGTAAAACATTTATACATTGGATTTTATCAATCGTTACTCCAACTTATTACACAATATCTTTATAGAGGAACTCCGGTTCCTACTCTGGACCAACTAGCTTCACTGCTATACCGAGACACAGTGTAAAACATTTATACCTTAGATTTTATCAATCGTTACTCCAACTTATTATCACAATGCCCTTATAGAGGGACTCCGGCTCGTACACTGGACTAGCTGGCTTCGCTGCTATATCGAGAGACACTGTAAAACATTTATACCTTGAATTTTATCAATCGTCACTCCAACTTATTACACAATGCCTTTATAGAGGAACTCCTGTTCCTACACTGGACCAACTGGCTTCACTGCTATACCGAGAGGCACTGTAAAACATTTATACCTTGGATTTTATCAATCGTTACTCCAACTTATTATCACAATGACCTTATAGAGGGACTCCGGCTTCTACACTAGACTAGCTGTCTTCGCTGTTATATCGAGAGACTCTGTAAAACATTTATACCTTGGATTTTATCAATCGTTGCTCCAACTTATTACACAATGCCTTTATAGAGGAACTCCGGTTCCTACACTGGACCAACTGGCTTCACTGCAATACCGAGAGACACTGTAAAACATTTATACCTTGGATTTTATCAATCGTCACTCCAACTTATAGAGGGACTCCGGCTCCTACACTGGACTAGCTGTCTTCGCTGCTATATCGAGAGACTCTGTAAAACATTTATACCTTGGGTTTTATCAATCGTCACTCCAACTTATTACACAATGCCTTTATAGAGGAACTCCGGTTCATACACTGGACCAACTGGCTTCACTGCTATACCGAGAGGCACTGTAAAACATTTATACCTTGGATTTTATCAATCGTTACTCCAACTTATCACAATGTCCTTATAGAGGGACTCCTGCTACTACACTGGACTAGCTGGCTTTACTGCTATATCTAGAGACACTGTAAAACATTTATACCTTTGTTGTCCCTATTTAATATACCTGGTACCTCAAAAAATCCAGTAGGCTTAGCTTCATAAGTTTCTCCCGAATGTTGCCAGTAAACCTACAAATTGTAACCCAGATCTCAGAGGCAATTTAAGACATAATGTTCAAACTAGTTCTTAGATATACCTACTACTTTGTGGTTCGTTTTATGACTGCAATTAGTCATTTGTGTAAACAAAAGACACTTAAAGCTTATGACTTGCATTTTTAAGGTTACAGCTGTTGTTAATCATGACACGCCATGAGACCGGGTACTATTATTTTACATATAATTGCGCTGTTTCGACACTTAGGTACTTGCTATAAACTATTTTAAAGCTATAATGTTTTTTAAATCTTGTTTTGCAAACTCAAAGTACTTTCATGCAAAAATGACACGCAAGGCCAGCTATAAAATTGTGAAACGCAGTGATATATTGCTTTAGATTTAAATACTAGATGGCAAAGATTTGTTAAAATTTTATATAAAAATTGATTGAATTGTATACGATAGTAGCCAAAACTGCCATTCTTACCAGAGCTAATGCAGATCATTAGACTAGATGTTTGTACTTATTTGATTTTTGAGGAATTCCTCTTTCATTTTACGATTCGTCTTTTAACTGCTGTATTAAATGAGCCCATATTTTATTTCTATTTTAGGATTTAATTAAAATCCACTAGATTTTGGTAATATCTGGAGAAAAAGCATAACTTGATCAAGAGAAAGGCGATTCATATTTCAGCTCTGTCTCAAATTATATTGTCCATTCCGTCGGGATACTAGTTTGATTTCACTTGATTTAAGTTCAAGAGTGAGGTTCCATTTACAGCATTTAAATCTACAATTTCGGCGTCTTTAACGGTATATAACACATATATTTTATAATAGTGCTAATTGCATCGAGCTTAATTTCCTTACATTATAAATAAAAAATGCATATATTTCGAGTAACATTGAAAAACGCCTTGGTTGCCGGTGGCATCAATCAATCAAACCAGATTCGTTTGTCAATAAGTGAAACTAATAACTCGACTAATCAGAATTCTTTCTATAAAAATTCTAAATACAGCTCACAAACTGAGAGGATAAACATAACCGCGCTGCACCAATCGCAACGAACTGAGTTACTTCACACTGAAGCTTGTTTTGAACGATAAAATACAACAAATCATAGTATAACACTTTGAATCCGTCACTCGATAATATCATTACCACTATGAACTGGTGACTCTCAATTGCTTCTGAATTATAAAGAGTCAAATTTCAATTAATAAAACCAAGTTATTAAAGCAATAATGTCTGGATAGCAGAAACATTACCTAGCTTGGAAATTTCGATCTTGTGCCAACATGAACTACTGCTTAGGTTAGAGGTAAGAGTAGGACTCGTCCTCCTTTCTAACCTTTTTATTGAATATTCTTGGGTGCTGCATATTCACACTTTTATTTATTATCGACTGTTTCGTTGTGCCCCGTATATCTGTATGCACGTAATCTTGATGTTCAATAAACTTTCACTTTTGCGTCGTTCACAGAGATCTGCGTGCACGAACGGCACACCGTAAGCTATTACAAAGACAATATATTTTCGTTATATTATTACAGAGTATAATGCTTTTTTTATTTTTGGTTCCAACAATAGCGTTGCGCATAAATATTAATGTCGCAATAACGTATGCTTTTAGTACACCAAGGGAAGAAACTATATTGTTGTTGCAGCATCAATAGGTTGCTCAATTACATTGTGGTGAGAATAGAATCTAACATAAATGCAACGACAGTATTTTTCTCGTAGCGTGTCAGCAACAGTATTAGTTACGGATATATGTAACTGCAATATCATACTAGCTTTTACTGCATTAACAATGAACATTTGGTAGCTATTATCACGACAACAGCATTTATAAATTAATGTCGTGTTTCTGTTCTTAAATGTTAATGTGATTTCATAAAAAGTTGGTATATTGTTTCAACAATAAAGATAGATTATTATTTGAAATATTTAATATTAAAATGGAACCATAATATGGTTGGCCCAGGTAGCCTTGAAGGGCAATACGTTATATCGTTAGAAAAAACCGTCACATTGTAAATTGATTTAGTCCAAGGTTGCTTTCATTATTTTCAATATTTTAATTCTTAATTGGGTATACTCTTGTCTAGTTGGACACTGCTTGCTGCTAAAATATTGAATATTGGCACAAACTTTGCCAAATTTTATCATTTCTCAATTTAAAGTTATAGGTGCCTATAGGGATATAGAGGTTAACCACTGAGGCCCCGTCCATAAGCTATATTTATCCTTCCCCGGCTGAAGCCCCACAGTCCCGCTAGCGCCCCAAATGCGATGAAGAAAATTTTGAGAAAATTGGCAAAATTTTTATCAAACATTGATGAAGACAATGAACATGCGATAAAATCAATCTTAAAATAGGCATATAAGCATTATGTCATCATTTATATACATTAATATGCATTAGGGTAATCTTCGTGTCCGCATAACACGCCTTTCTTATGTTAATGCGTCATTAGCCATAGATTGTGTCAAATAGTAGCGATTACATGTACAGCTCCTTATTCAATCAAGGACGAAATTTTTGTTGCACAACAGAACAAATCAGTTAGGCTATCATCGTATTTATTAAGCATGATGTCATACATAAATTATCCATTAGTTTTCACGGCTTTTTGTTGGTCTCCGCACCTGATACACATTGAGGGTGCGGCATTCGTATTGAGTTGTTTAACACTGAGCTTTTTTGGGCAATCTATGCTCGTAAAATTTATTTTAATGCATACATGCTCATGCGGGGGAATAGGGACGCTATCTCCACTGGATCCCTTCCCCCTGGCAAAAGACCCGACACCCATCCTGGCAAGAGACCCGATACTTATGGCAAGACACCCGAAACCAACCGGTCGATGACCAGCTGACCCCACTGAGTAGCCGATGGCCGATCCTAACCCACCCCACCTAGGACTTCGGACCTTGATCATGTAGGGTTTAACGACAATTATTAAATTCAATTTGTAGCTTAAAGTTTTAGAGTTACCCCAGCTAAACTTGCAGGCCAAGTTATAGTAGATAGATACGCTAGTTAGACACCGCACCGATTAAATAACATTGTCCTACTTGTGTACGACATCTTCAACGTAGCGGCTGTTACAAACATCGCTGTACGCGATGATTTAATGTGTAGTCAAATTGCACTTAGGTAATACACATTGTGCATTAACGTCGTACACGAGCGTACAACAGAGTCCCAAGACTTGTGTGCATTATTCAAGGAAACGTAAATTGCTGAAAATTTTTCGACAAATTTCACCGGTATTTTCGAAATAGTTTGTGTACAAATATAATAAAATATTGGATAGATTGCAATAACATGATTAGCGTGCTCACCAAATTAGAGCAATCACTCTTTGCCATCGCAACAAACTAATATATAAAATTCTGTACACATAACCGTTTTCAGCGAGTATCGAGTTCCATTCACTAAGTCAATAATGTCATCTATGTAGATGGAATAACTATAAATCGGTTTTTTCAGATTATATGTAATGTGTAATTAATAATACAGTCTTCAAATTTTTGAAATATTGCACACAAATTCAAAACCATTGCATAAATACATCTGAAAATTTCTTAAAATTTGCTAAAAATGTCCTGCACGCCTTAAGCCGGGTGATACGGCACGCCAGCGGTGGGGTAGAGTGGAACCCTCTGGGAGGTAGACCTCTGGGGAAAAAGGGGAGGGTGGTGCGGCGACCAAAGTGGTCAGTCACTTAAGCTCTGTACCTTTTTCAAAAATTTAAAGGCCATATATAACAAATACAGCTGAAACTTTGACATTTGGTATATGCTAACTGCGTAGGCTGTGTCCGAATAAAACGTTTCAAGAAGCTATTGGAACATGCATGTTTGCGGTTCGACCGTTAGAAAAAAACGACAAAAGCTATTTTAGATCGCTAAATGTGCTGTTCTTAGCCCCGAACATTGGCCCCGAAATCCATCCCTATAGGAGTCAACTAAGCCTAAGCTTAGACCCTATATATGAGACATTCACTAAACCTAAGTCGCTGAACCTCTAGCTCTAAGCTGTTTTTTCTAACGATTTAACGTATTGCCCTTCAGGGCTACCTGGGCTAACTATGTTAAGGTTTCATTTTAATGTTAAATATTACAAATAATAAGCTATCTTTATGTTGAAACAATAGACCAAATTTTATATCATCGCATTAATATTTATGAAGAGAAACACGACAATAATTTATAAATGCTATTGTCGTTACAATAGCTGCCAAATTTTTATTGTTAATGCAATAGAAGCTAGCACGATATTGCAGTTACATATATCCGTAACTGTTACTGTTACTAACATGCTACAAGAAAACCACTGTCTTTGCATTTATGTTAGATTCTACTGTGGCTATAACGGCATTGAGCAGCCTATCGATGTTGCAACAACAATATAGTTTCTTTGTTTGGTGCACTAAAAGCAAACGTTATGCTCTGCCACTAGAATACAGCATTATATTTTTGTATCATCCTACTCACCTCGACGACGCGGGGTAGGGTGACCATTTTCTGTTTCTTAGCTGAGTGTTTATAAAAAATCGTTTCTATTCTTTATGTTATAGGTATCTTAGTACCGAAAATTTTGTAATGGAATCTCAATATTTGTTTAAATTTATTTCAACTTTCGAACCGCATTACATAGCTGCATCAAATGGTAAGGAAAAACAGCTGAATATTTTCATACTTTAATGACTTAGTGTTTGGCTAAGGGTTACCAAAGCTAGGGGTTAAGATTTCACGCAATTATATTTGGCTTTTTAATCTAATTGGTAACAAAATTTAAAGAAAATATTTTTGTCATAAATACGATGGAATAGAAATTTTTCTAAACCTTATAATCGGATTTAGTGGAATGGTACAAAAATTTGCACTTGCGAGTTTTAAATACGTTTGGAATACAAGTTATTATCCCAAATTCTGGCAAGCTGCCCACCAGCCAAACATATCATACTGGTTCTCTATTACCCTCATAGTGTATTTCTAAGTTTTGAATATCTTTGCAGCACTGTTTATATAATTTGAAATAAATTAACATGTAAACTTTCGCTTTGACTAAAATGTAGAAACATCACTTTTCGCTTCTTTTTCATTAATGCGTAAGTCCACTTTAGGTGCGAACACCTTGGTTGTTTTTTGTAAAGTCAGTTCACGACCGTAAAAGCGATGGACACGGACAAATCAAGATTTTTCTTCTGTACGCGCAACGATTTGCGATAGGGCAACGTGTAGCCGCTGTTTGTGATGAGTATTTTGTTATTAGCGTTTTCCTGACAATGACATTCTGAACTTAGCCATAAATTGAATGCTTTATTTCAAATTCAAACCCAGTATTCAAGCGAAAGAAAATAGTTAAAGCTCAATTATATTAGCGTAGTTTTTAGTAAAATTCGCAGGTTTATTTTAACGAATTGTATGTTTTGCAAGGGCACTCTAATTTTAATAATACATGACTCTGCACTAAATATCTATTTTCATGAAATTTAAAAGAAGTTTCTTTGAACTTTGCATCTACAGATATTCTTTCAAGAAAATTCCAAATATCTTTTCCATGGCATTTCAACGAACTACATTTTAAAGAATTATCGGATTAAGAATTAGCTTTGAAATTTCAAGAATATATCTTTGAAATGTTAAAGAATAGTTCTTTGAACTTTCAAAGAATATATTTGATGGTGCAAAAATTCAAATAAACTGATTTTAAATTTCACAGAAGCTATGTTGAGTGTAGATTGGGCTGTTGTGGATCATTATGACAACTGGCGTAATGACCATATTCGTATAAAAATTGCCCTTGATCGGAGCAACCGTTAACAGTTTTCATAAATTCACTTGGTTCAATGAATTCAATTTTACGATTGGGTTGGTTCTCTAAATAACGTGGATTGACTGAGTGATTTAAAAAGGTATACTGGATACAATATTCTCAAAATTACATGCATATTAATTATTATTAGTTGCTGAGAACATATTCCTTACAGTAATAGAACTTATTCTCAGTTACAGTATAAGCATAATGCTAAACAGTTGCCGAGATATTGCTTATATTTTTACTCGTTTTGGATCATTATTGACACATGACAAGATCGTATTTGATACTGTGTCGGCTTTTTGTTCGACCGCCGAAAAAATGTTTAACCTTTACCTTACAAAATATTCGAAATGGAATATTTTATGATGCATCGGCTTACAGTCTGAATTTGTGACTTAAATAATGTTCCTACAATCTAAGCATGACGATTTATAGTGGCTTGGTTTCTACAACAAATATACCTATATTAATTGATTACTGGTTGCTACTAAAAGACATTAGAAATATAACCGATGACTTAGGTAAAATAAGCTAAAATTGAATAGCCGTGTACTTTTTACTTCAAAAGGACCCAAATTTGCACTAGTTTTTGCCTAAATATGACACGCTAAACGAGAATATGGGGTTCAGTAGAGAAAAGTATAAAACTATTACTAAATAAAACATTTTGTGATATAATTTAATGAAAATTTCATATAACATCGCGCCATTTGGAAACAAGTGATATCACAAAATCGGTAATTGCATATTTAAGAGATTTCAATGTTCAAATATGATCTCTTACTTCTTCTGGAAACACGGAAATGCAGAACCTCGATAACACATTCATTGAGAGTAATTAAACATATAAACCGTTCAAAAACTCAAGACATATTCCAACTGATGTTTCCATGTCTTATGAAATAAAATTGGTAATATCGACAGATTTTAGCAGATATAGGATACGGTATAAAGTTTTAAAATTTTTGGTTGAAATTGTGGGCGCCAAAACTCATCGAATTGAACGTCTTAACTATCCGCCAAACCGATTGGGCCTTCCATTGTAAAACTATCAGAAATTATAAATCTCCAAGTATTTTTAATAACTTAGCTATTTTTAAACGACACAAAACTATTGACGGAAGTTGGGAAAATGGTAGTTCGGACCTCGTTAAATATATCTAAGTAATGCAATCAGTCTGCTTGCTGCAGCTGATGTGTACTATTTTATGTAAATTATGTTTTGGGTGATTGATAAGCTATAAATTGGTGAATTTGTTGACCAAAAACTATTCTATTATAACAAATCTATTATTTCAGGGTCAATGCTAGCTTAATTAACCTTTTAGTAAACTAGTCGACAATCTGAGAACTGAAAACATTTCTCAATTATGCACAATATTTATCGCTTACTGTTAGTATCGGCATTATTCCAGCTTTTCGTTATCGGACTAACAATACTCGGATCGAACGCTTGGTCAGGCACCAATGACCACCAGTTGTCTGATTTGACGACGCAAGGCATCGACAAACGGCGAATGCCATATTTACCGCTAGCAAATCATAGACAAACAAAACCGCTTTCGTACGACAAGCGAGAATTTCGTATGGCCGTTTGTTGCACATCGTATTCAAACGACGGACGCTGCCGGTCGTTGGGATTTAATTGCGGATGAAAAAAACTACTTTTGTCCGCAGTATTTTCTCAATATTTAGACATCCACGAAAGAAGGATAATGTAACAGAAATGAAATTATTAGTGTTTTAAAATGCTAATAGTGATATACGTGTGTTTAAAATAAAAATATTTGTACTGTGTGACAACACAATTAATTAGTTTTTAAAATGTAACCAAATGAAATTATTGTTGGTTTAGAAACTAATTGAAATTTAGCTCTGTTTAGAATAAAAAAATAATAAAATTGTCTAATCCTTTGTGGACAACAGAATCAATTAGTTTTTAAAATGTAACCAAATGAAATTATTGTTGGTTTAGAAACTAATGGAAAACTAATAACTCAATTTCTATAAGACCAAACAATCTAGATATTTAATTAGAAAACTAATACTCTTACAAACTGATTATGCAATAGTATTTTTGCAAGTGATTTACTGCTATTAGAAAATCGAAAATTATTCATGTAATTCAGTGTAGCACCAAATTTTCGACCCTATAATTGCTTGGTGGAGGCCCAGTAGCATCGGAATCTAGACATCACCCAGATGGATCGAACGTATCGCCCCTGAGACTATTTGTCCAGCGTTGTCGCGGATGCTAAAGGGATGGGAACAAGCAAGAAAAAAGGAGGGAATCCGTTGAGCCTAACGCTAACGGTCGACCCTCAAGGGAGTCTGGCACCTGACATGTGGACTGACGGTGTCGATCACCTCCTGCATCACCGTTGGTTGCCCGCGTGCAGCGAGGTCCGCATGCCTGCACGGCTCCAAAAAAGCTGAAAATAATGTTTAAGCACGCAAATGAGCCCTTTTACCACCACCACTATGTAATTTTGTTAGTATCTAATGATGTAGTTTAAATTACATTGCTAGTATTGATACCTTGGTAAATAAGCTGTGTTTAAAAATATAAATAATAAAACAAAACAAATTGGGTATCAAACGCATAAATTTCGGACTAGCAACTGATGCGTGCGCGAATTCATTTGTGAATGTATTTTCGTATATACTTCTAAACCATGAGTCGATTATGCCGGTAGTTCCTCAAGGTGAGGTCATATGTTGAATCTGACAACAGAGTTGAGTTAAACCCTTATTCTGTCCCATATATGGTGCTT
The DNA here is from genome assembly GCA_030248225.1 of Trileptium ribeirensis. NCBI lineage: Eukaryota > Metazoa > Nematoda > Enoplea > Enoplida > Thoracostomopsidae > Trileptium > Trileptium ribeirensis. The sequence goes on from JASANE010002060.1 coordinate 27,560, forward strand.
TAAACTTCCAAAAGATTAATAGTTAAAAGTTAACCTTGAGACCCAAGGGTCAACTTGTTACTTACTGGAGCCTAGGATAAGCTCGCAGGTAAATGGAATAGCAGGTGCTAGCTCATTTCACCAGAAACCCTAAGTATAATGTTTTAACACTGTATCTCTTCGAATTCAACATAAATGCCACTGGTTCAAACCATCAGAACCCTTGTACCTCCGACTAGACGCTTCTGCTGCGCCGTTTCTAATTGAAATTTCGCACACACGTTACATATAAGATAAGTTAGCTAATTTCTTTTGGCGGACAGAGCCAAACAAAAAACCAAAACCTTACATTTTTTCTAAGCAACCCCTAGTGAGAGTAGAATGCGTGGATCATTTTGGCGTTACATAGAGTGCAGTGGGTTCTATAAATTCACAAAATCTCAGCACAATCCATTGCGCATTCGCTGAGATTACTTCAAAGCCGCGCAGCGACAGAGTAATAATAGATAGTGTATGGTATTATCTAAGGTAGAAACGCAACGGTTATAATCCAACATATTTTGTTACAATGAAATGTCACATAACTAGAATCTTTCGTTGAAATCGTCGTTAGCTTAATTTGAAACTAATTTTAAATTAATATAAATTATATAGGGTTGCACGAGAGAATCTAAAAAATCTTTAACTGGTGGACATAGGGAAGTCGATGAGGAAAAGAAACTTGAGTATTACAATCAAATAATAGCACGCGCTCGGTACCTTAACTTATAAAATTACAATGAAGTTGTAAAGTATGTACATCCAACTAGACGCAGAAGTGAAATGAAAAATTTTCTATTTCGGCATCGCAATATATTGAAAGCCCCTTCGACTTGAGCACATATTCGCGAAACCTACGTTTTGATTTTACTAGTGTTTTCCAAATGAACATAGGATACCGACATTGTTTAATATAAAAAAACTTTGATAAACACCGAAGACAGCGTTCAAAATTTACTGCATACCACAGTGCATACGTAAGGTCGGTGTTTCAAGTATTTTCTGATTGGTATATTTGCCATTTCACCGACAAAGGCTTTAAACAATCACATTGAATTTGCGTATATGTCGACACGACGCGATTAGATACTTCCAGCTGAGACATTCCTTTCTAGAGTGAAATTCCATTTTTCTCGAGTAATATACTGTTAACAAAAAGGCTTCCAGCTGAGAGATTTGTTTCTAGAGTGAAATTGCAGTTTTCTCCAGTTATATATACAAAAGCATTAATGAAATAAAAATGGGTCAAACACAGGGCAGGAGCCACCAGGAAGATAAGGTCCGGCCTTAGAAATATGTCAGGGGACGGCAATGCAGGTCATAATCATAGAAATTTGGCAATTTAACCAAGCCAATTAGACATATAGAGATTGGCAGTCTACAGTATAATAGATATACAAAAGCATTAATGAAATAAAAATGGGTCAAACACAGAGACCACAGAGGTCGCCAGAAACAGGGGGAGAGAACACAGGGCCCCAGAGAGCCCCGGGAGGTCATAATCATAGAAATTTGGCAATTTAACCAAGCCAATTAGACATATAGAGATTGGCAGTCTACAGTATAATAGATATACAAATACATTCATGAAATAAAATCGCTCAAAAACAGGGCCGGAGCCACCAGGAGTATAAGGTCCGGCCCTCAAGATGTGTCCGAGACGGCAATGCAAGTCGTAATCATAGAAGTTTGCCAACTTGGTCATGCAAATTAGGTATATTGAAATTGGTAGTCTGCAGTAAAATAGATATACAAAAGCATTCATGAAATAAAAATGGTTCAAACACAGGGCCGGAGCAACCAGAAAGAAAAAGTTCGGCCTTAGAAATGTGTCTGAGGACGGCAATGTAGGTCATGATCACAGAAATTTGCCAATTTGGCAAAGCAAATTAGAAATATTGAAATTGGCAGTCTACAGTAAAATACTTATACAAAAACATTCGTGAAATAAAAAAGGACAAACATATGGCCGTAGCCACCAGGAGGATAAGGTCCGGCCCTGTAAATATGTCTGAAGACGGCAACGCAGGCTATGATCACAGGAATTTGCCAATTTGGTCGAAAATGAACTTACTTGCTTAAAATTTAAGAATCCGATAATTAAACATTAATGATTCTACGAAAACGAACTTGCGTGTTTAAAATTTAAGGATCCGATAAATATATAAACATTAATTTCACGAAAATGAACTTGCAGGCTAAAATATAAAAATCCAAAAAATAAACATAAAACATTCCACGATAATGAACTTGCATAATTAAAATATAAATGCGTGGAAAATATACATTAATGATTATACGAAAATGAACTCGCGTGCTTAAAATTTAAGAATCCGATAATTAAAGATTATTGATTCTACGAAAATGAACTTGCGTGTTTCAAATTTAAGAATCCGATAATTAAACATTAATGATTATTCGAAAATAAACTTGCGAGCTTAAAATATAAAAATCCGAGAAATAAACATTAAAGATTCCACGATAATGAACTTTCATGCGTAAAATTTAAACTATCTATAATTAAACATTATTGATTCTATGAAAGTGAACTTGCGTGCATAAAAAACAAAAACCGGAAAAATAAACATTATTGATTCTACGAAAATGAACTCGCGTGCTTAAAATTTAAGAATCCGATAATTAAAGATTATTGATTCTACGAAAATGAACTTGCGTGTTTCAAATTTAAGAATCCGATAATTAAACATTAATGATTATTCGAAAATAAACTTGCGAGCTTAAAATATAAAAATCCGAGAAATAAACATTAAAGATTCCACGATAATGAACTTTCATGCGTAAAATTTAAGATATCTATAATTAAACATTATTGATTCTACGAAAATGAACTTGCGTGTTTCAAATTTAAGAATCCGATAATTAAACATTAATGATTATACTAAAATAAACTTGCGAGCTTAAAATATAAAAATCCGAGAAATAAACATTAAAGATTCCACGATAATGAACTTTCATGCCTAAAATATAGGAATCCCATAAATAAACGTTCATAATTCCACAAAAATGAACTTGCAAGTTTAAAATAAAAAAATCCGATAATTAAACATTAAAGATTCCACGATAAAATATGAAAACACGGAAAATAAACATTAATGATTATACGAAAATGAACTTGCGTGCTTAAAATATAAGAATCCTATAATTAAACATTATTGATTCTACGAAAATCAATTTGCGTGCTTCAAATTTAAAGATCCGATAATTAAACATTAAAGATTCCACGGTAATGAACTTATATAAATAAAATTTAAGAATCCCATAATTAAACATTAATGATTCTACGAAAATGAACTTATATGCTTGCAATTTAAGAATCCGATAAGGAAACATTAATGATTCTACGAAAATAAACTGGCGAGCTTAAAATATAAAAATCTGAGAAATAAATAGTAAAGATTCCACGATAATGAACTTTCATGATTAAAATTTAAGAAACCCATCATTAAACATTATTGATTCTACAAAAGTGAACTTGCGTGCTTAAAATACAAAAACCCGAAAAATAAACATTGATTATTCTACAAAAATGAACTTGCGTGTTTCAAATTTAAGAATCCGATAGTTAAACGTTAATGATTTTACGAAAGTAAATGAAAAAAGCTGCTTTGGAGCCCCCCACCGCCCAGCGTGGTTGCGGGTGTGAGCAGGTGTATTAATTGGGTCAGCGGGGCTGTTATTCGACTCAGCAGGGGTGTATTATTTGTGTCAACTGTTGCTTATTGTTTAAAAGATCAGGACATATTTGTTGATAGTTTTATAATTTCTCTTTATTTACATTGATTTAATTTGATATTATTGCCGTTGCTACTACATTATAAAGAACTATCATATTCTCTATTTATTTAAAAAAACTATATGCTTGCATTACTAGCGGTCTTTTGTTTGATGAAAATCGATTACTTGAAGTTTCAAGTTATGCGACGCGTTCTTTACTAAACTATCTTAGTTGTTACACTTTTCCACAACAATTTTCCGACTTGATGTTGCTTTTTATGGACCCCCGGCTTCTCCTTCTGAGATATACTGTTTACGCAGAACAATTAGTGGTAAAATATAATACGATTGGGCTTTATAAAGTCGTTATCGTATCATACAAAACATTACGCTGGTCGGTCGGCGTCACGTCACAAGTTTATAATTTATTTAATAATATTTTGTGTTATTTCATTGTGGTCTTTTTGT
>JASANE010002061.1:0-23522 GCA_030248225.1 Trileptium ribeirensis
TTCGACGCGTCAGCAAATCAGACAAGATCCGACTTTGTTGGAACTTACAAACCAGGATAACTTTATACGCAAAAAGAGTTATGGAGCTAGGCCAGCAAGCTTTCTTCGTATCTATTATATTCCTCATCATGTGGTCGTTACACCGACAACGACTACAAAGGTTCACATCTGTTCGTGATTCTTCTAGGACAGTCCTAGGCTCAACGATTGCATGTATCGTGTGCCAGTGATTCTTCATGATCTGTGGCTTTATCATTCTATTTCGTCTTAACATGGTTGGTTTGGTGAGTGGTGACAATGTTATCGAACTTTGTTTCAATTGAGTGTTCTTTGGCGCTTTTGCTAGCCCGTTTTTATTGGCAGCCGTTGTCCAACATCAACTGCAGCAGTCGTACTCCAAAGCTGCCCTGCTCATTCAGAGCAATATTTACGCCCACAATATCATCACGGGGGTAACAAATCGAATGCTTTGGTTGTTTTATCGTCAGTCGAAGGATCTTTTGAGACGGTTCGATGAATCTACTAATAGAAGTTGACAAGATTAATCTTTTTGTCAATCATTTGACGTTGTATCAGTTATATACGGAAGCGAAGGTACTTCGCCTTCGCTGGAACACGATTCAGGATATATTGGCGTGCGTTCGTTTGTCGTAAATATCGATTCGACAGTCACCAACCGAACGATGCTGAAATGTTTGCCCAGCGTTTTTGATCTAAATGGCTTCTTCTCTCGGCTCACAGTAGCTGGAAAGCTGATGATCCAAGAGTTATGGAAAGATAAATTGGGCTTGGACGACATGTTATCAGAGAGTATTATCGCTCGATGGAAACAATGCGCCGCGAGCCTTCAATCGATAGTAAGCCACAAAGTCAGTCGTCCGTCGCGTACTTGCAAGTTCAGCTGATGAAGATACTTTATGCGTTTTTCCATGCGTGCGTCGGTTAAAGCCTACGATACCGTGGTTTATTCGAAAGAGTTCTTTAAATAAAGACCAATTAGCCAAGTCAAACGTTTGCTCTGATGAAACCAATGTCGATTCCGAATGTCTCTAGTTGATGGCGATGCGGGGCGGCGCTCGCCCTGCGTACTTCGCTGCGAAGCAGTTGCGGTTACCCATTGAATCAAAAGTGGTTTAGAAGTTGATTGCCAAAAATGCGAATTGTATTTGGAAATGAAAACAGTCCATAACAACGCGGCTTGTTGGTAAACTGGAATCGAGGTAGTTTAATTTGCAGCAAAGAGGTTGCCCTCCCTATGGTTTCTTACTTCGTTCCAATCTGGTGTAGTTGGACCAAATTCCCGTGGTTAAAAGAGCAACTCATCTTATTAACCATGCCATTTAAACCGAACGCGTTAGCTTAGTTGATTTACTAGGCTCATTCGCCCAAGATTTTCTATAGGTACTTACTACGCCTGTAAGTTATATTAAAGATGTTTGCGTATTATAAAAAGCTATATATTTATGTGAGACCAACTATCAACAAGTGACAAAGAGAATTCAACAAAAGTAACAAAAGTAGAAAGCAACCGTCCATTGCTTCAGAATGCTTTATTCTATGTAGTTGGTCCCCTACATTACGGCGCACATTGAGGAACAACCGCGAAGCAATCATTAGCTTAAATAGTTAACAACAATCCATTTTTATTTATTAATTATTATTGATGAACTTCACAGAAGTACTTCGTCATGCGGGTACCAATCAGTACCCTCTCCCCTATTCAATTCCATTATTGGGTGGTATCAAAGGTCATTCTTAGCACAATCCCGTCATCAAGCCATGCTAAATATGCTGTAGTTGTTCACGCAGGTGCTTATAAGGAACAGCCAATGCCGCCTTTATTTCTATGTTCAGGATCACATCTTCGGCTATTCTTTGAATCGCCCCCGACTTATTTGGGTTCGCTATTTATTTACCCGAAAATCGGGTCGGCACAGGTGAAGGAGTACTGGTCTGCGTCTTCCTATGTGAAGGATGTAGGGCAATACATCTCGAAAGCAGTTAACCAGCTGACGACGCAGTTCATCCTATGCTTGGGTTCATTTGTTCGAGATAAACTGTACCTTGTCATTGTTGCTAATTTTGTAAACGCTAAAAGCTTCTGTTACAGCCAACGTATTGTTTGACAAGCTCTTTGGCGTGAAATCAGGCATGACGTTGAACTTTTAGCACTTTTCCTCTTGATGCAGGGTATTGTTTGGGACTTCATAACGGAGCTGTCTCCTTTGATGGGTGTTTCATATGAACGTATCGTAGCGGTAGTAAATTCGGCATTGAAAAAATCGTTTGACTCAAATTTTCTCTTACCTCCTTATCAACTCAATGTCAAACCTCAAAGGAGCGGTTATCGTAAGCGATTACGTCGCTTATATACTCATTTCTGATCGGTCAACACCTGTTTACCCCATCTCACTTTAGCGGTCCCGAGTTTGCATCCCCAATTTCGCGGTAAAGACGATGAATATCAACCAAAACATAGCTGTGTTAATGATCTTTATTTCGGCTTGAAAAGCATTCAAGAAATCGATTAAAATCAGTTTTGGACTATTTAAGTGAACCATTAATAATTGCTCGCTCTTTCTAAAAAATTATTAAAATAATAGGAAGTCGGTATACAAATAGCACTAATCGAGGGTCATGTTTTATTATTCATAAGTTAGGCATAAATTCCACCACGCAAAGCTTGGAAAGATGGCTAAGATTTTTAGTCTGAATAAGAGTAAAGATGGAACATGCAGATCAGTCACCTTGTAGCTGTTCCAACAAAAGCTGTATCAAATCGACCGCTTCGGCTTTTATATCCGCCGGAACTGAGCACATTTTAGGGCGCTGGAGGGACTGCTTTTCTACTGCTGATGAGTCTTATCAGTCGCTAGCAACCCGTCCGAAAACAAGAGCAGTATCAAGGTTTGCCCATGTAAGGGACAAGTAACGCTGTTGAGAATTAACAGTGATTGTGACAGGGTTCGGTTGAGCTATTGTTCTTCGGTGTGACTATTCCACCCATGTGTTCACGATATATGGAAGACTATGCAATTTGTAATCACAATAGTTTTGCTTTCAGAGATATGCAAATCTATTACATCAATCACGACCATCGGTTGTCTTTCTATCATTGTTTCGACCCACCATTGAAATTTGTCGACCGACATGTTCTATCAATTGAGGTAGCCCGATGGTATATGATGCTGCGGCAATAAAGATACAGTGATTTATTATCGCGATCGCGCCAGCATCAGCATTTGGCCGATCATTTCCCGGAAATCGAAACCTAGGTGCGGCGAAATCTCCGATTCCGAGTGGGTTTTTCACCAGCGTGATGTCGTAACGGATATTCTAGTTGAGCTTCTTCGTCCACAAAGACAGCGACGCGTTTATCTCATTTATACGGCCATTTCCGGACCAGAAGAATCTTCGTTTTATATTGTGTTCTGTTACGCATGAAATGATTTGGTCATCCGGGCATCAAAAACCAATGGTCCGTCGCCGCCCATCAGTTTTCTCGGTAACAACGATTGTGGCGATTGCCTTGCTACAATGATTCATCGCTACATCACAAACCTCGTGAAAACCTGCGTGGCACTCGGCGTTCTCGTAGTTGGATCAAATCCTAAACTCCACAAGTTCGTTAATGGAAGAGACCGTTTTACTGCTATCAGGCAGCAAGACCGGTCCGGTGCATCGAATTACGGGTGATAACGTATTTGCTGTATCTGGAGGTCAATATCCAGATTTGATACATTTGGCTTGAGAGTTTCGAATTCATATCCTCGATTATCGAACTATCATAGTCAACTGCGGAATAAACGATGGCACAACGATCCGTGGATACACAGAACTACCGCTGAAAACTACGTAGTCTTCACAAAAAGCAGACGCAGCACACAGCAGCTTCAAGCAACGGGGATACAGCGGGCAGCATGTACGTTATATTTGAATTTGACTTGGCACACACATTCATCTCACATCCATAAGTCAATAGCATTTATGGCACTGAAGAACACGAGTTGCAAACAATTTATGCGGCTGATCCTATGTCATGCTGGCTTCCCTCGCTTGTAAAATACAGACCAATCAACGTTAACCAGATGATGAAGTAACCAGTATTAAATCATGACGCAAACGTCTAGGTATTAAATTTTAAAGACCAAGGAAGTTAGTCTTTCAGCATGCGTTGTTTGAGCAATACCAAATATCAATTTTGCAGCCTCGTGTTGAACCCCTTCAATAGAGGTCTATGTTTGTGGCAAGATACAGCTTCCGGGTTCCGAGCCGGAGGCGCATACTGTGAACTAGAACGCACAAGGTACTTAAAAAGTATATATTTTAATTGTAATCAATGAACAATATTTTGCAGCATTCAAAACTTACTCTCAAACTTTAGGCGTTTCATTAAAATGTTCCCGATGACGTATATAATGTAGCAGCCAAATCTTTGCTAATTAATAAAATTTGCTGTACCTTATTTGGCTCTATATCATAGGTGTCGATTAAAGAAATCTCCCTTTAAGGGTAAAATTTTTTTTAGGAAGCTATATTTACATCTCTGATGGCTACGTAAAACCCATCACTGCTCGTGGCGTGCCCTTGGCGTTTGAAAAATTTTAGTAAAATGTAGACGAAAATTGGCGAAAATTGTAAAATTGCAAAAGCTGTGGTAAAATTGGCAAAAAGCAGGGAGGGCCTCGGGGTCTACCACTACCCCTGAGGATATCTAACACCTCCTAACGTCTGCCACGCCCCTCCCAAGCCGACAGACCTTCGACACCTATGATGTATATTTATCGCGATAACTTTTGAGACTCATTGATGTGTTTGTCTCTGAATACAATAACCAGCAGTGTCTTAAAAATGCTTCAGTGAATTAAGCTAGTCTCCGGAACCTGTCAAACCAACGAGTACCCTAAAGACACATGGATATTTTTCAGACTAGTGACATCGGATATATATTCAATTGCATATAACGTATTTGTAAGTACTTGAACGGTATGAAATATATTATATCAGCAGATCAAGCAGTGTCTTCCAGACGTAAACATCAGATTAAGTTGTAGGAAATACAGAAAAAATTGGGTCGAAAATTCTACCTTCGGCCTAGATCTACAGGTGCACATCGCTATTGTTTGTGACTCTCCCAAAAAGAAACTACGAGCTTAGGGTAGAGTAAAATTTACAAAGCTTTACAGCTTTTCCGAATGGTCATTGGAAAGAAACAAAAAATGAGAGGCGATGAAAGATCGCTTCCCATTGGGCGACTATAAACTCGCAATACCAAAGTACAGCCAAAAATATTGAGTTCACGACTGACACTCGAAACATTAGAATTAGTCCTATTTCAACAGCACGGAGTTCGGCCAAGCTTTACAAACCGTCTCCGGGACTCAACTTGTTCTGTTCTTTCTGTGCGTGGATTTTCGTCTGGTTCTGGTATGCAGTGGTATAGAAGTCGACCCACGCAACGATCATGGTGATTGGAGAATAGCTTGCCTAGGGGTGTTGCTCCTGGCTGACGTAAGTGGGTGTGGGTGTTAGGACAAAAAAGGGTGTTGAAATATCTATAAGGTACGCTCATCATAGATACGGTTTAATATTTACATATATACAGATAGACCCTGAAAATTTGTGAGTTGGAATGCCCCCATGAGATGATTTCGCGCCCGGCGCAAGGCAAAATTCTTTATTCTAGAACAGGTAGGCGAATCGATTTTTTAGAATTAACTGAAACGTCTGATCGAATTGTTTTCAAGGTAGGATAGTTCTGGTCAAAGTCTTTTTTATTCCCCATGACCACAAGCAGAATTCACAATTAAACCATTTGCAAATGTTTAGGCTTAATTGAATTTAGTTAGACTGTGGAGAATGTTTTGCGGAGTTGATTACGGTTACAAATTTCTTACGTAATGGACCATTCTTTTAGTGTTTTATTTTCCGTTTACAAAAAGCAAAGCGGTTTCTACATTTTACAATTTTAGTTGTCTGTTCGGCGCCCATGCAGCGTTTAGGACCGAACGTATAGCGTTTGCTGGCAGGAGGCGTGGAACTTTGTGATATCCCGGAAAGGGTAAGTGAAAGCATCATCGTCGGGTTGAGTTAAGAAAATTAGGAAGTCAAAGCCCGGTTCTCGAACCGTGATATGGTCCCTGGCCAGTATCACATCAAGAAAGTTTAGAGGAATCATTAAGCGTGAGCTAATGGTATTGTGCCCAAGTTCGTTTGCTTTCTGGCTTTGTATGATTTTGATTAATTTCCCTGTTTCTTGTTTTACTTGTTGGCTCGCTCATATGATAAATTATGATTGTTGTGTTATTGATGTCACGCATAAACTTTGTAATACTTTGAAGTGCCCACCAATTTTATATTAGTTTTTTTAAAGAATTCGTGTCATATGTTTCCAGGTCTAAGCTATTCTAAACTAGCGGCCTGATAGTAGTATCGACCGTGGAACTGATTGGTTAAGCTGACCCTACCCCAAATCACAACGGGCTTATGCAGTACCTTAAGAATTGTGTCTTATACAATATGTCATAATATTTAGCGAACAGTCAGAAAATTCAGTCCAGATATCTTTTTCCAACTGCACTCATGGTCCGTCCAGGTGGGGGTGTTATGTCCCATGCGATTCTTACAAAACTGTTTTGTGTATCGCATGGGACATATTAGACGTGGATGGACCATGTGTGCAATTGGAAAAAGATATCTGGACTGAATTTCTGACTGTTCGCTAAATTTTATGACATATTGTATGACACAATTATTAAGGTACTGCATAAGCCCGTTGTGATTTGGGGTAGGGTCAGCTTAACCAATCAGTTCCACGGTCGATACTACTATCAGGCCGCTAGTTTAGAATAGCTTAGACCTAGAAACATTGAACGAATTCTTTAAAAAATCTAATTTAAAATTGGTGGGCACTTCAAAGTATTACAAAGTTTATGCGTGACATCAATAACACAACAATCATAATTTATCATATGAGCGAGCCAACAAGTAAAACAAGAAACAGGGAAATTAATCAAAATCATACAAAGCCAGAAAGCAAACGAACTTGGGCACAATACCATTAGCTCACGCTTAATGATTCCTCTAAACTTTCTTGATGTGATACTGGCCAGGGACCATACCATGAATCAGAGAACCGGGCTTTGACTTCCTAATTTTCTTAACTCAACCCGACGATGATGCTTTCACTTACCCTTTCCGGGATATCACAAAGTTCCACGCCTCCTGCCAGCAAACGCTATACGTTCGGTCCTAAACGCTGCATGGGCGCCGAACAGACAACTAAAATTGTAAAATGTAGAAACCGCTTTGCTTTTTGTAAACGGAAAATAAAACACTAAAAGAATGGTCCATTACGTAAGAAATTTGTAACCGTAATCAACTCCGCAAAACATTCTCCACAGTCTAACTCAAGTCAATAAGCCTAAACGTTGCCAAATGGTTTTATTGTGAATTCTGCTTGTGGTCATGGGGAATAAAAAAGACTTTAACCAGAACTATCCTACCTAAAACAATTCGAACAGACTTCGTTAATTCTAGAAAATCGATTAGCCTACCTGTTCTAGAATAAAGAATTTTGCCTTGCGCCGGGCGCGAAATCATCTCATGGGGGCATTCCAACTCACGAATTTTAGGGTCTATATGTATATATGTAAATATTAAACCGTATCTATGATCGTACCTTATAGATATTAAACACCCTTTTTGTCCTAACACCCACACCCACTTACGTCAGCCAGGAGCAACACCCCTAGGCAAGCTATTCTCCAATCACCATGATCGTTGCGTGGGTCGACTTCTATACCACTGCATACCAGAACCAGACGAAAATCCACGCACAGAAAGAACAGTACAAGTTGAGTTACAGAGACGGTTTGTAAAGCTGGCCGAACTCCGTGCTGTTGAAATCAGACTAATTCTAATGTTTCGAGTGTCAGTCGTGAACTCGATATTTTTGGCTGTACTTTGGTATTGCGAGTTTATAGTCGCCCAATGGGAAGCGATCTTTCATCGCCTCTCATTTTTTGTTTCTTTCCAATGACCAGTCGGAAAAGCTGTAAAGCTTTGTAAATTTTACTCTACCCTAAGCTCGTAGTTGCTTTTGGGAGAGTCACAAACAATAGATGTGCACCTGGAGATCTAGGCCGAAGGTAGAATTTTCGACCCCAATTTTTTCTGTATTTCCTACAACTTAATCTGATGTTTACGTCTGGAAGACACTGCTTGATCTGCTGATATAATATATTTCATACCGTTCAAGTACTTACAAATACGTTATATGCAATTGAAATATATATCCGATGTCACTAGTCTGAAAAATATCCATGTGTCTTTAGGGTACTCGTTGGTTTGACAGGTTCCGGAGACTAGCTTAATTCACTGAAGCATTTTTAAGACACTGCTGGTTATTGTATTCAGAGACAAACACATCAATGAGTCTCAAAAGTTATCGCGATAAATATACATCATAGGTGTCGAAGGTCTGTCGGCTTAGGGGGCGTGGCAGACGTTAGGAGGTGCTAGATATCCTCAAGGGTAGTGGTAGACCCCGAGGCCCTCCCTGTCTTTTTGCCAATTTTACCACAGCTTTTGCAATTTTACAATTTTCGCCAATTTTCGTCTACATTTTACTAAAATTTTTCAAACGCCAAGGGCACGCCACGAGCAGTGATGGGGTTTACGTAGCCATCAGAGTGTAAATATAGCTTCCGAAAAAAATTTTACCCTTAGGGGATACTCTCCCATCGACACCTATGATATAGAGCCAAATAAGGTACAGCAAATTTTATTAATTAGCAAAGATTTGGCTGCTACATTATATACGTCATCGGGAACATTTTAATGAAACGCCTAAAGTTTGAGAGTAAGTTTTGAATGCTGCAAAATATTGTTCATTGATTACAATTAAAATATATACTTTTTAAGTACCTTGTGCGTTCTAGTTCACAGTATGCGCCTCCGGCTCGGAACCCGGAAGCTGTATCTTGCCACAAACATAGACCTTATTGAAGGGGTTCAACACGAGGCTACAAAATTGATATTTGGTATTGCTCAAACAACGCATGCTGAAAGACTAACTTCCTTGGTCTTTAAAATTTAATACCTAGACGTTTGCGTCATGATTTAATACTGGTTACTTCATCATCTGGTTAACGTTGATTGGTCTGTATTTTACAAGCGAGGGAAGCCAGCATGACATAGGATCAGCCGCATAAATTGTTTGCAACTCGTGTTCTTCAGTGCCATAAATGCTATTGACTTATGGATGTGAGATGAATGTGTGTGCCAAGTCAAATTCAAATATAACGTACATGCTGCCCGCTGTATCCCCGTTGCTTGAAGCTGCTGTGTGCTGCGTCTGCTTTTTGTGAAGACTACGTAGTTCCAGCCGGGTTCTGTGTATCCACGGATCGCTGTGCATCGTTTATTCCGCAGTTGACTATGATAGTTCGATAATCGAGGATATTAATTCGAAATTCTCGAGCCAAATGTATCAAATCTGGATATTGACCTCCAGATACAGCAAATACGTTATCACCCGTAATTCGATGCACCGGACGGGTCTGGCTGCCTGATAGCAGTAAAACGGTCTTCTGATAACGAAGTTTGGTACTTTACGATTTGATCCAACTACGAGAACGCCGAGTGCCACGCAGGTTTTCACGAGTTTGTGATGTAGCGATGAATCATTGTAGCAAGGCAATCGCCACACTCGTTGTTACCAGAAAACTGATGGGCGGCGACGGACCATTTGGTTTTTGATGCCCGGATGACCAAATCATTTCATGCGTAACAGAACACAATATAAAACGAAGATTCTTCTGGTCCGGAAATGGCCGTATAAATGAGATAAACGCGTCGCTGTCTTTGTGGACGAAGAAGCTCAACTAGAATATCCGTTACGACATCACGCTGGTGAAAAACCCACTCGGAATCGGAGATTTCGCCGCACCTAGGTTTCGATTTCCGGGAAATGATCGGCCAAATGCTGATGCTGGCGCGATCGCGATAATAAATCACTGTATCTTTATTGCCGCAGCATCATATACCATCGGGCTACCTCAATTGATAGAACATGTCGGTCGACAAATTTCAATGGTGGGTCGAAACAATGATAGAAAGACAACCGATGGTCGTGATTGATGTAATAGATTTGCATATCTCTGAAAGCAAAACTATTGTGATTACAAATTGCATAGTCTTCCATATATCGTGAACACATGGGTGGAATAGTCACACCGAAGAACAATAGCTCAACCGAACCCTGTCACAATCACTGTTAATCTCAACAGCGTTACTTGTCCCTTACATGGGCAAACCTTGATACTGCTCTTGTTTTCGGACGGGTTGCTAGCGACTGATCAGACTCATCAGCAGTAGCAGTCCCTCGCGCCCTAAAATGTGCTCAGTTCCGGCGGATATAAAAGCCGAAGCGGTCGATTTATACAGCTTTTGTTGGACAGCTACAAGGTGACTGATCTGCATGTTCCATCTTTACTCTTATTCAGACTAAAAATCTTAGCCATCTCCAAGCTTTGCGTGGTAATTTATGCCTAACTATAATAATAGAACCTGACGTTGGATTACTGCTATTTGTATTGCGACTTCCTATACCTTTCAAATGCGTTCGAAGATCAAGCAAGTATTAATGGTTCCGCTAAATAGTCCAAAACTGATTTTAATCGATTCTGAATGCTTTTCAAGCCGAAATAAGATCATTAACACAGCTATGTTTTGGTTGATATTCATCGTCTTTACCGCGAAATTGGGGATGCAAATTTTGGGACCACTGATAAAGTGAGATGGGGTTAAACAGGGTGTCAACCGGTCGAAATGAGGATATATAAGCGGACCAGTGTTTACGATGACCGCTACTTCAGCTACGACAGTTTAAAAATTCGGTCAGAGATACAAAATTTGAGTCAAACGATTTTTTCAATGCCGAATTTACTACCCCTACCATACGTTCATATGAAACACCCATCAAAGGAGACAGCTCCGTTATGAAGTCCAAACAATACCCTGCGTCGAGGAAAAGTGCTGAAGTTCAACGTCATGCCTGATTTCACGCCAAAGCTTGTCGAACAATACGTTGGCTGCAACGAAGTTTTTGGCGTTGCCAGACACAATGAGACGAGGTTCACTATATCTAGCAACAAATGAACCCAAGCATAGGATGAACTGCGTCGTCAGCTGGTTAACTACTTCGAGATGTATTGCCCTACATCCTGCACATAGGAAGACGCAGACCCATACCTTCACCTGTGCCGACCCAATTTTCGGGTAGATCAATAGCGGACCCAAATAGTCTATGCCAATACAAGAGAATGGCCGAGATTGTTGCACTCTAACATCAAGTAAAGGCGGCATTGGCTGTTCCTTATAAGCACCTGCGTGAACAACTAGGCATATCATGCATGGCTTGATGACACACTTTACCTGCGAATGACCTGATACCACCCAATAATGGAATCGAATCTGTGAGAGGGTATGCGATGCTCCCGCATGACGAAGTCTTCTATGGAAGTCATCGATGAGTAAGTCAGTAAATGGATTGTTGTTCGGCATCAACTTAGGATACTTCGCGTTGTCCCTAGTGTCCGCATAATGTAACCGACCACTACATCGAATGAACCATTCTGGAGCAATAAACAACTGCTGTTCTTTGTACTTTGTTGAAATTTGTCGCTGTCGATGCTTGATTTCACGTCGATATTGTTTGCTAATGCGCAAACATATTCAATATCACTTACCGGCGTCGTCGTGCTATCGATGTTCTCAGGCCAATCAGCCTCGTTGATCAACTAAGCTGGGCCTTCCTACTAAATTGCATTCCTAATCAGTTGATTGGTCGTACTACCACGGGATAACAAGTCCGCCGGATTGCAACAAGTCGGAAAATATCAAAAAAACAATATCTTTGTGCAAATTAAACTACCTCGATTCCATTTCTAACAAGCCGCGTTGTTATGGACTGTTTTCGTTGCCAATGCAATACGCATTGCCAATCGCTCTAAACCACTTTTGATTCAATGGGTAACCGCAACTGCTTCGCAGCGAAGTACGCAGGGCGAGCGCCGATCAGCATCGCCATCAACTCAAGCTTCGGAATCGACATTGGTTTCATCAGAGCAAACGTTTGACTTGGCTAACACTAAATCTGGTGGTACTTCTCTTTTAAAGAAACTCTTTAAATAAACCACGGTATCGTAGGCTTTAACCGACGCACGCATGGAAAAACACGTGAAGTTGCTGCTTTGCGTCGGCTGGAGTCTTTCCGAGTCCAACAGGACGACTGACTTTGTGGCTTACTATCGATTGAAGGCTCGCGGCGCATTGTTTCCATCGAGCGATAATACTCTCTGATAACATGTCGTCCAAGCCCAATTTATCTTTCCATAACTCTTGGATCATCAGCTTTCCAGCTACTGTGACCAGAGAGAAGAAGCCATTTAGATCAAAAACGCTGGGCAAACATTTCAGCATCGTTCGGTTGGTGACTGTCGAATCGATATTTACGACAAACGAAACACACGCCAATATATCCTGAATCGTGTTCCAGCGAAGGCGAAGTACCTTCGCTTCCGTACTATGGCCTTGATCAACATCATCAATGGATTGACGAAAAGATTGACTGTTGCTCAACTACTCTCGTAGATTCATCGAACCGTCTCGAAAAAGATCCTTCGACTGACGATAAAACGACAAAGCATCGAAATCACTTGTTACCCCCGTGATGATATTGTGGGCGTAAATATTGCTCTGAATGAGCAGGGCAGCCTTCGAATACGACTGCTGCAGTTGATGTTGGACAACGGCTGCCAATAAAAACGGGCTAGCAAAAGCACCAAAGAACACTCAATTGAAACGAAGTTCGATAACATTGTCACCACTCACCAAACCAACCATGTTAAGACGAAATAGAATGATAAGACCACACAGATCATGAAGAATCACTGGCACACGATACATGCAATCGTTGAGCCTAGGACTGTCCTCGGAAGGATCACAAACAATGTGAACCTTTGTAGTCGTTTTATTCGGTGTAACGACCACATGATGAGGAATATAATAAATCAAAGAGGAAGGCTTCCCTGTAGGCACTCGCTCCATAACTCTTTTTGCCTCTTGGTAAAGACATACCTGGTTTGTAAGTTCCAACAAAGTCGGATCTTGTATGATTTGCTGACGCGTCGAATGCATGCAAGTGTTTTGCTGTTTGGCAGAACGAGTGCATTGGGTTTTGTCGGCGACGTAACTTGATGCCTTCCGTCAATACGCTTGACGGACTTATTAGAAGAGACTTACGGCATCCTCATCATCGCTCGTCGTGGTCGGAGATTTCACTCCAATACTATTGAGGGACCAAAATCGTTCCATCGCCAGGCTAGAATCAACATTAGCCGACGACTGCACGGCTGCCACGACCTGGTTTCGATTAAAAACATCACCTTCGATCATGCAAGCAGCAATGAACCCGAGTGTCGACTGCACGAAATTAAAGCCTTCAGAACACTGGATGCGTGACGACCCGATGAAGTCGTAGTAGCAGTCGATTTCCGCAAGGCGCCAACTAACTGAGTCTTCCAAGACGAGTTGGTTCAGCATTGGGTATTTTGCTGGATCTAGTGCAACCTTTCGAATTGGGCACGACATTGCTTTGATAACGTTTGCGATCAGCGTCTTCCTAGATCCGACTGCTTGTACAACGTCGAATTCCATAATCGGATATTCCCTGGTACGTCTCTATGTGTCAGAAAACCAGCCGTGGAAATGAGCTCGGATCTCTTGGGGGACACATCTTTTCGGCGACGGGAGACGCAAGGAACCTCCGAGAGCAACCTGTACCGAAAGGCATCCAACCCTCTATAGAACGACTACCCATAATTGTCGCCACTGCTGTGTGCAGGATGGTGTGTTCGCCATGTGACAGAAGTGACGTGTCAACAAGTCTATTATGCGAGAGTAAACTTAACCCACGTCCATCAATAATCCTATTTTGCTATTTCGGTTAAAAATCTTTTACTGAACGTTTTTTGGTAAACCATAATGCGGCGCAAAACTGTTCGCGAACACAAAGTTCTGTGATAGTAAATTTGTGTTCGCGAAAATTCAAGGAACATTACCGAATTTTTTGCGAACGAAAATCTACCGGATTTGGATTCGCTGGATTTGTTCGCGAACACTGTAGCGTAGACAACATGAACGATTGATTTGTGACGTCAGTATTGTGTTAAATTTGTTCGCGAACACAGACAAATACGACTCAGAAGGTGATAGGCGTTCGATAACAGTTTTCACTGCAAATTCAAAATCGTCAAAATTCTGTTCGAACACAAACTGTAATTTTAGGTGCTTGTTTCTGATTTTGCCAATTTTCTGTTATCAAAAAGTCGATGAAATTTCCACATTTGTTCCGGAACAATGGTTTGCGCTTCGCTATGGGCTTTTACAAAATAGGATAGTCGATGGGCGCATCTTAAGTTTTCTCGCGCATTAGGCAAGACGGATGCTGTTTGGCTGGATACCATCGTGCATTCGGGCTGAGAAATCCACTTTGCCCTCGGTTTATACTTAACGAAACACAGAATTTGATGGTGGTAAGGATTCTTACAATAGAAGAACTGCCTTGAGTTCGGACAGTTCTTCGCCAAATGTCCACTGTTTGAACATACATAACAGCGTCTCCGCAGCTGCTTGCGACGACCAGCTACTATAGAATAGGTATTGCATTGTTCACTAAAGTGGGAATCCCCACAATATGCGCACCGAAGAAGAATAGATTTACTTTTGTTCGGACTGTTAGTTGGGAAAGATGCCGAACTGTGGAGGAATTGCCACGATGAAGTCTAGTCGAGGGTTGTTGTCCATTGTGCCGTTGCTGCTGGTGATTGGATCACTGCTTATCGGTACTTGAGCTCGGACCGAATGAGCGCTGGCTTTAATTGCGAGCCCAAATTTCATCCTTCAGCAACGTACGTAAGCTTTCGAGTGTCCACAACTCCGCACCCTTCTTGGGATACAGTTCTATTTTTACTAATTGTGGCAACTTCGACAAGATGATTGAGACAAATACTTGCCCAAACGTCTTCAGGGGCAAGCCAAGTGCGATTAAGCTACGAATGCGGCGTTCGCATTCATAAAAAGCCGACTGAAAATTCTAGGGGTCGTGAGTGACAACTGGAAGGACTAGTATCACTTCAAAATGAGCAAATATAGCTAGCTGCTAGGCAGCGTTTACGTTATAAAGGACCCCGCATGTGAAAGTTTTGTCCCCAAATAGTGTCTCTTCCACCAATAATTATATAGTGTCTTGGACACCATGGTGTTTCTGATGGTATTTTCAGATAGTATACATAGGTAGTGTAGTGTCGATAATAGTATGGAGTAGACTACACCATAAATTGTATATGGTGTTAGCTACACCATGCTGTTATTTACACGCAATATATAATGGGTTTGTGTATGGTGTTCTTGACATCGTCAGTAAAAAACAATAGGTAGATTAGGACACTATAGCCACGTTGATGGTGTCTCATACACCATCTACTGCATTGTATAGTGCAGGTATATACCATATACCACTGGATGGTATGGTCTAGACCATGGGGGGACAAAATTTTCACCTGTGGGTCCTTTATAACGTAAACGCCGCACTATTTCCAAAGTTTTCCTCCGGGACATCAACGGTGACAACTTTTATTCGCGGTTAAGCGGTACCCATCTCCCACACGAAGAGCATCTGCCACTAAAACCCCATTTAAGGTACTTAAACTTATCGATGGCGGACAGGTCGAAGTGTTCGTGGATATTTAAAATAAAGCTGTTCCAAAATTCGTCCCATTTTAAAGGATCCCTCGAAAATTTCCTAATCTCAAGTTTTGGTAATTTTTTACAGCTGCGCCCTGCAGGATACAAAACGTTGTATTTCCAGATACCCTCTGTGGGTTGGTGGGAAATGGTGACTGGAGGCGTCATTTGCTGTATTAAGTGAAGAAGTTAGCTTTAAGTGAGCATATTGAGCATACATGGCGGCAGGGGGTGTAGGGGATAACCCCCTTGAGGTCCGGACCCCACCCCCCTCCCCGAGGCCGAAAAGCCAGGGGGTAAACCGCCCCCGGTTTTGGGATACGCAGCATCCCCCACCGTGTATGGGGGGCTTGGCAGCTCCTCAACGAGTGTCGAAATAGGACCTTAGGGCAAAACCTTGCGCAAATTGCATATTTCACTGTTGGCATTACATTACTAATTATTTTGATATTCACTGTTCAGCCAGACAAAGCATGCTCGAGCAATCACTGATGCCCAGAATACAATCTACACTTCTCAGAATCGGAAATCGCGAAGGCGGGGGGGGGGGTGAGGACCCCAAACCACCCGACTCGACCAGTTTCGAGGCCGGACCCTAGTGCAGAAACTGAACTCATAGGCGAAAAATAACAATATAGCTGCTAGGACCAAAAACGGTCCTCACGACCAACCCCCCTAGGAAAATCTGGCCGGCCAGGGGGGTTACCCTCCCTGGGATGGCCGCGACCCCCCTCCCCCGTGGGAAGCCTCTACCCCTCTGGCATGACCGATCGCCGCCATGTATGATATTGAGTGTGAGCTAATCTGTTTCAAGCACTTGTTCAATCTCTCTTTCAATTGCTTCTAGAGAGTCTACTTCAAGAGAGATTGCAAGCTTCTAATTTTGCGCGACAATGCGTAAGCTTATCAATAGAAGCCTGAATCGCAATGATTTGTAAACTTCCAGCCTTGGTCGATAATTCCTAGGCCCGTTTATAACTTCTGTGGTGACGTTTCCAATGAGACCGCCCCGACACTTTTGGGCGAAAACAAGTGTTTTTTGATCCATCAAAAATGCGTCTCAAAAATACTGGTAGTTTTGAATACTCACAAACGAAGAACACTCTAATGCGCGCCTCCCAAATTCTGGAAGATTGACCCATCCCAAATTACTTTGACTATAATCTAATTACGCATGCTTACGAATAAATGATATTGACCTCCCGGCAACCCGAAATTGATTCAATTAGACAAACACTAAATACTGATGTCAACTTGACAAGGAACCATATCCCAAAAAATTGAGCGATAGGACGAAAAACCTCTCAACACAGGAACTGAGAAATTCCGCAAAATCACCGAACTTTCCGCCACGAGGCAATGCTGCCGCCAAAGTAAAATTGTCAAGTGTACAAACAAAGAATAATAACTGATTTCGAATCACACGAAGGACGATGCAACAAATTTCGCATCGATGCTTCAGAAAATGTCCATCGTCGAAGCCCGATCCTACTTTACATATAACCAACTCTACGAGTATCACAATAATTTTTTCAATTTTCTCTGTCAATCAATCCAACTCATTTGCATATCATAAAATCACATCAATGTTTTTAGGCCACCACATGCAGACCCGTCTCAGGTTTTTGGGTCACCGACTTATATTCCACCCATGTACATGTACCTCTAAATTTACGCCTCACACATGATAGCAGATCATTAAAATTCAGACCCCCTCCTAGGTTTATTGACCAAAAGCTTACACACAATTTGTATGCTCCCAAACAGCGTTTTCAAACCCCTTTCATGTTCTTAAAATATTATTTCAGACCCCAACCATATTCATGGACAATTTTACATTTTTAAAACTATTTTTTCTAGTTTTTATATTATTTATTTTCACAATTGTTATAAATGATAAAGTAGACCTACGTCATGAGATGTATCTAAAATTCTGATCCAAGAACATGGGTGGTGTCTATAATAGTGGGCCCAGAGCATGGGTACGGTGTAAGCTCGTAGTCCGTGAACGTGAGAAAGGTCTGAACCTATTGGGTCATGAACATAGGTTGGGTATAAATTTAGTGGTCCTTGAGCATGTGTGAATACACGTCGGTGACCCAAGACCCTTTGTCAGCGTCTGCATGTGGTGGTCTAAGAACATGGATGCAGTAGCCATTTTTGTAGTCTCTGAGTGGTTCCTATATTTTTAGCAACCGCAGTTTGGCCATTTTCTAGATTGGATTGCTAGCGCCACGCCATAGTGCTAGAAAATCTGGCCCTTTGTGCTAGTTCACATATAATATATTAAAAACGTTCAGGCTTGTATTCGTCGCTTACCCTTTTTATATAACACCTCGGTTGTTCATAACGTAGCACAGACGACCGCGTACAAATAGTAGTTTTGTCTTTATATAGGTGGTAACGATTTTCGAGTCAGGACAGTTTTCTGTTACTTGGGGTCACTGTGATAAAGCTGTCAAACTCGACGTTTTAACAGATGGCAAGTGCTCCCCTTTTTACTCACAGAAATACCCAATAGTAAGTTGTGCTCTGCAAATTCAATGTGCGAGTAGATCTGCAAAGGTTCACATATATCATTCTGGCTAAAGCTGAGCAGGTGGTTTTCTACATATTAGTTGTTGGGGGGCGTATATGGAAATGTAAGTTTTTAAACGGGTTAAGAAATCATTGAAAAGATACATAGCTAGCTTGAAACAAACGTGTCTCAATTAAGCTAGTTTAAATTTTTCTTATTGTCGGGCACCTGCCAAGGTAACAGGGTTTCCTAGTCCAAACCCCTTCCAAAAACCCCCAAGTTCCTAAAAACCCCGGGTTGGACACCAATTTCTCTATTATATCCCTCCATGCCTCTCTCCCCTTTTTGTCCTTGGGTTTTTTCGTTTCCGATTTATTTGTTTACAACTGATGCTAATTTGCATAATTAGCATCGGTTGGTCATTTTAGCTAACCCAATGTGAGCTTAATTTTTGTTTTCAAATCAGTCTAGTAGTACGGCCGCGAAGTTTGGTGCACGTTCACCGACAAACGAGTTGTTACCTTTAGTTTTCATGCGTAGCATGTCGAAGTTCTGGCTAATACCAAAATAGTTCCGGGTTGCGACAATGCATACGATTTAACTTATCGTGGCTAAAGCTAGCGTGGTGCTTAAAAATCAATAATTGGTTTACAATTCCTAACTTTGAATACATATTCTAATATTGCCTTTGTTGACTTAATGTTGGAACTGAGCAATTCGACGTAGGCACGCTGCAACGCTGAGTGAAGAGTCTCACAAGTAAACCATAGGCACACGCCAAATAAATCAACGATCTTTATTTCCGTCGGCATATTACTGGCCACACCTCGAACACCACATCTTCAGGTGAAGAATTCCTTCCCATTTTAATCTCCGATAGCCGTCATAATAAATATATCCCTGACCAAACCCTATCCCACACAAAAACTTATAAAATAACATTTATCTGATGTCGGGGTCTAGTAGGCTACCAAGGGTCCCAGGACCTAATTTTTACTTCTTGGGATTTAAAAATCCTTTTTCACCAAAGTCTTTATTATATTCCTCCCTAACTTCTAGAATGTTTTATTTTATAAATTTTGTTCATTTTATTTTACATAATTTGCATAAATTCGCTCGTTTCACTCACCAGGTAATGTATAGTTAAGTTAGTTTTAAAATTTCGTTTAGTTCTGGGTTTTGATCTCTGAAAGTCGGTGAACGTCAATGTCGGGATTTATAGTTTGTGTTTATTTCGATAATATTGTTTTTATTTGAAATAGGTTACCTAACTAGTAGGTAGGCGTATTCATTACGTATCAAAGCGGCGGTTATTCTTTTTGTGGTCCGGATTTATATTTGAAATTGGAAATCAGCACGGATGTTATTCCTTAGGATCTGGGATTGTTGAATTCTGACTGGACTTTGACACGGTTTAACGCAAAGAATTGCGTACTAGAGCTATTTATACTTCTTTGTTTAATTCTCAGTTTGGTGTCGTATACTTAAAGCACGAGCTTGTTATTGATTTCAAGGTTGTTTTACAACTGGCAAGGAAAAGCGATTGAGCATCAATACTGCACAAATACGGTACTTAAAACCTGTTAATAACTAATTTAATAATACTATTTCCCAATAAAAATCTTGGACGGAGGTGGCTATAATATTAATAGTAGCGGTAGAATAGCTTAACCTAAGTCAGTAATACGTTAAAAATTTCGGCCATCAAGTCGAGTGAGCAATACCAGGGCGAAAGTGTATGTGAGTCTAGATAAATTAGTAGTGCTACTTGTGAAGTCTGGCAGCCAGCCGGGGTCATCGGAGAATGCAGTACTATTCTTGAGAAGACCGTGCAAAAAAGGGGCGAGCAATCGATTACCCCCTCTAGTCGCCGTTAGATCCCACTTACTATTCTTGTCCAGCCAGCCGGTGGCCACGGATCTCTTTGTACGAGCACCCAGCCGGGGCTCGTGCTGAGTAAGAAACTTCAACTGCACAGTAGTCCACCGCTACCGTACAGTTCGGCAGCCAGCCGGGGTCGGCTTGTTTAACAACGGGCATTATTAGTGTAAATCTAAGGCTTAGGTTAAGGTAATCAAATACTCACGCGGTGCCTCAGCCAGCCGGGGGCGTGTTGTGTCAAGCCACAAGGGCTACAATAGAATAATAGATAACCTAATCTAAAATCACTATCGCTCAACCGTAGTTCTTAAACACTAGCTGTCATAACATAAGGCAAAGAACTTAGGCCCAAGTATACACTAGGAAGTTGTAACCCAACCTAAACCGAAAAGTGATAGAAATCGGAATAAACAAGTAAAAGCTGAAACGAGTTGCAGAATATTGTGTAAAACCGAGAGTCAGACTGTGCAAGTATTGAAAGTCAGACTGTGCAAGAGTGCCCGGTGTAGTCTTAACGTTATCAAAAATTACAGTATTAAACAATAGCGCCGTGGCATTTTACACACGAGTACTAGGAACAGTGCTGCGATTCTAGTATGGTTATCAAAATATAGTGCCACAAGTGACCTACGCGTGTGCAATCTGTACCTTAATATTTTATATGATTTTGCAATAAACATTCTCTATACGTGCCTGTTGCTCAACTATCTAGAACCGGAGCAATTAGAGCCGAGCAAGGATCAAGCCCCATAGCAAAATACAGGGCGAACACTGAGCACTAAAAGCAACCCTCGCGCCATAGAAATCGTCCCATCGGCATTCTACAGGCCATACCTTGCCACACAATCTTCCGGTGACGAATCCCGTCCCTTGTTATAAACGATAGCCGTCAAAAGAAAAATTCCTTTTCCAACCCCTACCCCTGGGTGCCAAATCGGTGCAAATAAAATACGATTCGTTGCAAATCTAGACCAATTCGGTGCAAATAAAGCACGAATCAGGGCAAGTCAAATGGTGAATGCATGGAATCAAACACAAGTTATGCATGCGACAACAACTCCCGATGCAATCCAAACGGCGTATACTTATAACCAATCGCAAGTTCCATACGTACATCGTGTTTCAAACGGTGACAGCAAACCGTAATGCAATTCAAACTGTGAACGTATGGACCCAGGTACAAGCCCCATACTTGACAACGTCTTGTGGCATGTTTTAAACGGAGAGTACATGAAACCAAAGACAAAGCATAGCAACCGGAGCAATATATACAAAACGGTGTATTATTACGATACACCAGTGGCTCCTCATGTGGTCAAATACCACTTGCAGGAGGCAACTCGATGGTCAACCCTGGAGTACCATTAGTAAACAGCAACTCCCTATGTATTGGAAGTGCTAATACTCGAAAAATCCAAAGAAATAAATAATTACGGCGAATTGATTAAGAAAGTTGAAGAAAGATTCGACGTGCCAAAGGCAATAGAACAAACTACAAAGTCTACGACAAACGGGAACAGTCAAAGATTTTGTAAATGGGTTACGTGTGTACGCAGCACGACACCTAACCTCGAAAGGCATACCCGAATCAATCGTCGCGCAGGTCCCCAAATACGCACTGATCACAGGACTAATGAAAGAAATCCGGAATCGGCTGTGCGCCACTAAAGAAGAAACGCTCGCAACAATAACGGAAACTGCCGAAACAGTGGAGAACTTGGATCAGCACATGAACCAAGGATTGCAAAATACAATCGATTAACGACCAAGATATAGAGAAATTCAATTAACCCGATTGAATCAACGGATCATGAACCAAATGAGATCGAATACCGGCCAACAATCATGCGACCGAGAATGCAAAGACTACAAGTTCAATGATATCCGTAACGGTGCAATCGTCAATCGATGCACGTACGCCTATCACAACAACAACCAATTATACAACCACGGACAATGCCGATACCGATGATGCCGGTGCATAACTATCAGCAAAAGATGCAACTATGCTATGGACAAATGAGAACGCAAAAACCAATATTACAAGCGATGCACCCGGCACAAGTACCACAACAATCAGCGCAACTGCAAACGAATTGGCAACAACAGCATAGAGTGCTAATACCAGCGGCAAACCAACAGCACCAAAACCGACAAACGTTGACGAATCAAACACCACCAAGGCGCAGTAATTGCGGGAAATTGGGTCACAGAACAGAACATAGTTTTCCTAGGAATACAGGGCAAAATGCAAGAGAAATGCGAACAGAGAATCAACAGCAAAGTCAAAACAGAGTGGTACCAAATCGATCGAATCCTGAGAAACAAAGAACGAACAATCGTCCACCAAAATCGAGCGGAGTAGAACGACAAGAGAATGTCCAAAAAGAACTTGAGAATGTTGAGGATATATCGGCGGATAGAAAGAAACA
Source organism: Trileptium ribeirensis (assembly GCA_030248225.1). NCBI lineage: Eukaryota > Metazoa > Nematoda > Enoplea > Enoplida > Thoracostomopsidae > Trileptium > Trileptium ribeirensis. The sequence goes on from JASANE010002061.1 coordinate 22,642, forward strand.
TTCGTAGAAGTGAATCAAGTAAATAGATCGGAAGAACATGAACCGTACAGCGATTCCACAGCCCTGTCAAGGTGCTATATCGATACGTACCCGGAAGGGAACAAAAGGCTACGAGGTCTAGTCGATGCAGGATCACAAATAACATCATCAGCGACGAACAACATACCAGTATATCAAACACCTACCGCATAATGAAACAGTTTTATGCGCGGTGGCATCTCATGTAGACCTAACAAAAAGAGCAGTGGGTTACCTTTTCGTACAAATCCACCTAGAAAATATATAATACGAAACATCCGATTCATCGTAATCAGAAACTTGTCTGTGATATATGAAAACGATTTTCTGGCAGCGTTCGAACTGATGATCGATTACGAACAATTAAGAATTAAAATGGACAATCAGTTGATACCTCGTAGCTGGCGAGTTTATGAAATGAGATTAATCTGGAAAGAAGATGAGAACCATATCGAAATATGCAAGTGCTCGTCTAAACATGTAATTCCATCATGGTCAGCGGAATTCATCGAACCAAAGATTTCGGAAGGAGCAAAAGAAAGCAACACATTAGCAGTGGAACCCCTAACGAAAACCAGCAATGGTTTGGCAATACCAGATAGCATCGTTAAGGTGAAAGAAGGTAACATCACTGTACCAGTGTGCAATCTAAATATAGTCGAAATCGGAATAATCGAAGATCAACCACTGGCATGAAAGGTGGAGGAAACAATCTTAAGAACAGTGATAGACGAAGAGGAAGCTCAAAAAACAATCGATCGGTTCAACAAGAAACAAATAAAGAACCGAATGAGAAAACAAGAAGAAAAAGATCCAATTTGGATCAAAATTGGTAAAAGACGGAAACCGATAATCAAGCCTTG